>JACXGM010016477.1:0-20442 GCA_016801145.1 Umbra pygmaea | reverse complement strand
AGAGAGAGAGAGAGAGAGAGAGAGAGAGAGAGGAGGAACGAGCCAACACATGTGGTAGTCATTAAGAAGCGAAATGCTTTACATCTGTCTTCTGATCTTTGCACTACGCCTCTCTCGTTTCTGTATCGTGCTCTGTCCCCTGGCTCTGTTCATTCTCTGTTCAGCATGTTTTCTGAGAGACACTACAGAGGTATTGGGCTTTCCTGGAATGCAGTCATATCTTCCACACTGACATACTTTACCAACTACAGCACGCACAAATTCCCTGCAAACACATATCGCTCAGGTGTTCTGGGATGGAACGCGTTTCTTTGAGAGTTTATTGAAACTAGTTAATATCGCAGAAATTGTGAAATCGATTGAGTCCTTGAAGTTTGTTCATTTCACATGAGTTTGTCAGTTATTTGAATGCGTTATTTCCAAACAACTTACCACTTCGGTGTAATCTATATTCCAAAACTGTTGTTGTAGGTTTGTATTGTAACTACCTTGGTTGTTGTGGAACCACTGTGTAAAGTTCTGTGCTAGCAAGGCTGAAGCCATGTTCATTAGCCAGGAATCTGTATACTGCCAATGTTACAAAATACCTGTAGTTTTCTCCTATAGTTGCTTATGAACAGGGAATTCTACCTTGTGTGTGTGTGTGTGTGTGTGTGTGTTTTGGTGTGTGCTGTCTTTGAAATATGGGTCTGTCTGCTGTGACATCTCTTTAATGGGCTCAAAACATTTCTACCTTTCAGAGCTGCTACAACGTTTGATACGTGTTTGCTCTTGCAACGCCAATTAACGTGGATTGGATTGTGTTCTAGTTAACGCCACCAAGAAGACGAAAAGTTAGCATGCAAGTCCGTCACTTCTGAGAAAATGTCTTCCAAAATATATTTCATGCTGATGATTTAATAACAAAGACAATCGGTCAATGAGCTTTATGTGTTGAGTAGCTCTGTGCCCTGCTGCTCCAGCGCATTTAAATCACAATACAAACCCAAAGACACAGAGGTGTTTTTTACACCGCGCTGGCATCACGGTTGCCGTGGATTCACGTGATGGTGGCACGGCGCTGGTGTGGAGGGTGGATGTTAACAACAGGATCTCTTCACTTGTGGGTATTCAGGGTGGTCACGCAGCTGAGGGCTGGATGGGGTCACACACGTTTTCTCTGTCCCTTACAAAAGGTGCAACATCAATAAAGCAAACATGAAACCATGCAGCCACAACCCAGAGGCAGTTATGTGGATGGCTCTGAATTGATTTCTCTACATAGGGTCTGAATCAGAGGAAAGGACCATTACTGTACAGGCCAGTTTGTATTTCACACTAAATGGATTTCTCTCTCTCTCTCTCTCTCACACTCACACACACACACACACACACACACACACACACACACACACACGGATACTAAAAGCACCACTCCTGACAGTAAGAGAGCCTGTCAAGCTAAAGTATACAGGAGATTTGGACAGAGCTACATGAATTGGATTAAGTCCTGCTAGGCTGAATCAAGACATATGATCCTGTCTTATTACACACACACTTGATTGTCTATATGTTTGTGGGGACTCAAGAACTGACCATAACCCCGAAATCCAAGTTCCCTAAACCTGACTCTAAACTAAACCTTAACCTAAATATATTTTATGCCTAACCTAACCATTTGCCTCGCCCTAACGTTAACCAATAAGCCTAAAAGGATACCCATTTCCAGCAATATACTCAATTCTAAGTTTATCCATTAAGCTAACCCATGGATTTCACATTCTCCTTAGTGGAGACATTACAAAAACTTTGTTGAAAAACAGTTTTGCAGGTGCTCATATTTGTGGGGACATCTGGTCCTGACACAGACAAACACATACAGTATCTGTTCAAGATGAAGTGCATGACCAAAGTATTGCAGTCAGAGAAGTGTAGTTGGCTATCAAACTGACTTATTTCCTAATAGGGGAAGTGTTGTAGTTGATCTGTATTGTAGATTGCTGGTTGACAAAAAGGATGATTTTCTGGGCTGCTGTGTTACATTTGTTACAGCATTTAATTTGTACTGCAGTTTAGAAACACAATAATAAATACACCTTTTTGTGATAATAATTATACTGTGGCCCATATAATGCGTGTATGTATGGTATTCTATTGTCACACAATTCAGTTGAGTTGCTAAAGTTGTTGTTGTTGTTGTTGTTCTTAGACCAGCATGTAAACAAGGAAGTCCTAATCTGCACTATTGTATTTTCCATCCAGTCAGAGCTTATCTCTCTGCCAGCTTCAGCCAATAAAAGAGAACTCAAAGAGAGCTTTGGGGGTGTTGAATTCATATCTCAGTGCTGTCCCACCTAAAGTGAAGACACAAGGTTCTACCTTAAGAATTACTATGAAGACACATGGTTCTACCCTTTAAGCATAACTATACCTTGAGCATACATGTGTGAGCAAATGTCTGTGTCAGTTGTGAGGGGCATTTCTGGCACATAGAACATGCATTGTTTCAGGACGACAGGAGACAGGGACAGCTGTCACCAAAGCTGGTCTTGTTGCTCCACCCCCATTATCAGTAAGGCAGGTGTCCAGTCAGGGCTGAGGGTGGGTGTGTGTGCATGCTCTGATTTTCCCGTGGTGTCTGGAGTACAGGACAGGTGTGTGCTTCATTACGCGACCAGCTGTGAATGTGAGCGTGCTCTCGCAGGGTATGCGTGGGTAGGGGTGTGTTTTACAATAGATCCGCAGGTTCATCACATTCCTGTGGGCTGACTCACATTGATATCTTTGCTCTTTCAATGAGCTTCATTCACTGTAAGCTACCTCACGCACGGCCTGTCACAACCTGTGTGTCTGTGGGGGATAAAACGCTCATCTGCTCGAAATAACGCTCTCAGTGCTTTACGAAAGCTGATTTCGACAGCCAAATTATTTCCAGTCACAAGAGACTTGAAGTGATGGACCTGTATCTCTGTTATTTGGTTATTTAGGAAGTGTGGTATTTAGTTTGAGATGGGTTAAGCTCTTATCCACAGGAAGTTGTGGTGGAGTTTGGAGGTTTCCCCACAGGGTTCACACTGCCAGCGACCATAACTTTGCATATATGGTTATGAACAAGGCTACATCTGTTCTAACTCAGACCTCTGGATTCAGTACATTTAATGAGCCATTATAACATTGAGTGCAGATCACTGGTTTGGGGAGTTTGTATGCTTTTTTGCATACGTTTAGAAATTATCTTTGCGTTTAAAAAACGAAACCCAAAGTTGTCCTGGACATGATTCTGTTTTGTGTCTTGACTGGTTTGATAACGCTTTATTGGTTTCTTCCTTATTCAGGGTGTGTTGTACTTGGGTATTCTTAGTGTTTTTTCTGCTGTCAGTAAAATGACATCATGGCTGATTTAGAGTCCACTAAAACATTCAATTTTAATGTTTCATTATTACCAATGTTCTGATTTTCCAAAACCGGGAACTGACATGATACAGCGTCATGTCCCGGTTGTCAGGGCAGAGACCCTAATATTTTAGCACGCCTACTCTATTCCCCTTTGGGACAGGAAATCCAAACCAGACCTCAGCCCCTAGAAACTCACTCTGGGTGGATGTGCCTTTTTGTGAGCAGTGATAGACTAAAACGAAGTTGCTCAGCGGTCCCTCATTCTCCACCTCAGTCAGTTACAAGGCTGTATCTCAATCTTTTCCGCATTTTCTTGGGCATGTGTCATGTGCTAATACAGGCTGCCAGCCTCCGCTGTGTCTTAGTAGAGCAACAGAAGGATATGCACAGAGAGACAGGGGTTCTCTGAACCTTAACCTCTCACAGAGAAAGTGAAATTCCCCCTCATTCTTTGACACTTTAATTCATATCACAACTTCCTCTCAACTGTAATGTTTCCTACATCGTCATGGAAACCAGTAATTTCTTACACCCTAATAGACACCAGACCGACAACAGGAAGACTGGGCGCGTGTGTGTGTGGGGCACTGAAGCTTGTGGTGATGTGCTGTTAGCTCAACCAGGACCAGTGAAAGGGGTGAGGAGTGGCTTGTAGCCAAGTTCAGCCATGAATGTGCAGTGCCAATACTGTTTTTCAATTAGTGCTAATGCAGCCTGCATGCATGGACTATAGTAACACACAGTCACTCCCCTTTTAACTCTTGCAGAAATATAAACAGTTGGAGGACATCTAATAAGAAAGTACTCACTCATTCATTAGTTTCAAATTTCAAATGTATTTGTCACATGTACAGAAGACCCCAGGTGTTATTGCGTGTACATTGAATATCTTGTGCCCCGTGTTCCAACTCCAACAATGCAGTAAAAATAATAATAGAAACAAAAATATTAATTTACTTTGGATTGAGATAGACAGACAGGAAATCTGCTCTCTCTTTCTTTGTGAATCTCTGTTTATTTTGACCTTTCACCCCTGTTTTCCACCCACTGCTTTCCCAGTGGCTCTCATACACAGAATCTCAGGCCATTGTCACACAGAGGTCATTTAAACATGAAAATACAGGGCCTTCTAATGCCTATTTTTACTTCAGGGCCAGCCCAGTATGGAAAGTGCACCCATGTACAAACTACCCGATGGGTAGCGCGCCGTACCTGGCCAGCTTGGAGCGAAAAATGTATAGTACTGTCTGAGACTGAAGCCGGCAATGTTCATTTCTTTACTTGAATTGACCTTGAATTGACACATTTCCATGAGGATTCTAAATCAATAAATATCCCTTTTATGCACTTATACCATCATTACATAAAAATAGTATTCTGTACACTATAGAAATGGAATGAGTAGAAACCTCATTGAACTGTTTTGCTTGGTCATTCGATTAGTACACAACAAAATGGCAACTGTTGTTAGTTGTCACGGTGACCACACACGCCAGTGGGACTGTAAAGTGTGTCGTACTTACTATTTTTCCCGTTGGTGATCTCAAAGTGTTATTTTGCTAGCTATCAGACAAGATTATTTAGATCTTGTCTATCTATCAAGACCTTAGATAAGATCTATAGAGCTAGACAAGATCTAACTGTAGTTTGTATTATTGGCATATATAAAATATATTTTGATGACTTACCGATAGAATTATAACGTAATTAAATCCAGCACTCTCCAAATCCTCTTCCACACAAGGCAGGGCATGGTGATCTTCTTAATTGATTTAATAGTGGAGTGAGATATGTTAGCGCAGCTGACTACTCTGTTGCTGATCTAATGAGTCTGCGACTTGCCGCAAATCGGTTTAATCCGGAAGTAGACCGTTAGAGCTTTGCACTGGAATGGTACACAAAAAATGGCTGCCGCTCTGACCATTCTGCTACATTGATTTGAATTGGAATGGCATTTCTAATCATTCCATTTCTATGGTGTACACTGATTGTAATCATATTATTTCAACAGGAAATGCGGCAGGAAATCACTGGTCCGATAAATATCATGGATTTTAGGTGTTACATTTGTGTGTAACAAAACTCTACATAGCGTAGGGAATGATTATCTTATCGGAATCGCTGTTTTCATATTTTTAAAATATCAAGAAATTGCTTTATTTTAGCTTTATAAGCGTGTTTCTGAAAGAGGAAGTAGCCTTCTCCCCAGCGCAATTCTAAACCCATATTATTTGCTGCCTTAAAAATGTCACTAGTTCTTTTCCCCATGAATTAAGCCAGACCCATTCACGCCACTCCACATCACGCTAGACAGCCCTGCAGTGGAAAACCGCCTTATTTAAAGCCCTGACCAATTCATTCATTACTGAAATACATATAGTACATTAATTTCTGTGTGAAATTAAAAGTAGAAAAATAATATAGAAAAATAGCAAAAAATGTTTCTATTAGTATTCATACACCATTAATACTTGGTAGACAAACCTTTTAATGCAATAACATCATATAAATGTTTTAAGTGGCAAAAAAAGTATGTGAATCCTTAAACTGGATTACTGCATAAAGTAACTAGAACACAATCCAATCCACGTTAATTGGCGTTACAAGAGCAAACATGTATCAAACCTTCAAGAAAGATATTCCTTGTAGCAGCTCTGAAAGGTAGAAATATTTTGAGCCCATTAAAGAGTTTTCACAGCAGACAGTATGCTGGAGGAGACATCATGTTTTGGGGCTGCTTTGCTGCATCAGTACCTGGACAACTTGCTATCATCGATAGGTTTTCAATACTTTTTGCAATTAAATGTAAGACTATTTGCCCGTTGAAAAACTCAACAGAAGTACATTGAGTTTGGGCATTGACCCAAGGACATTGACCCAAAGCACAGAAGTATTACTACTACTACTACTACTACTACTAATAATAATAATAATAATAATAATAATAATAATAATAATAATAAAATCAACAACAGAATTGTTTCTACGGAAGAAAACTCTCCTTCTGGAGTGGCCCAGCCATGACCTCAACCCAACTGAGATGCTGTGGCATGACCTCAAGCTATTCATTCTAGACATTCCAAGGATATTGCTGAACTAAAACACTTTTGTAATGAAAAATACTCCTGACCGTTGTGTAGGTCTGGGCCCGTATTTATCAAGCTTCTTAGAATTACTCTTAAGAACACTGCTAAGTCTTGACTTAAGAGTAAGAAAATTCTTGGCTCAAAGCTGCGCTTAAAAGTTAGTTATCAAACATCTCAGTCCTACTTTTAGTGAAGTGTAGGACTAAATCTTAAGTGACAGTCTTAGAGCTGATTCACGACACTTTGCTGTGCCGCAAACGGGATTTTGGATGACGACATAGGCAAGATCCAATCACTGAATACATGTACTTGTTTAAGAATATTCTCAGATATATTCACATTCAATGGTGACATTATAAGAGAAGTTGACATTCAACAAACATTTGACAATAATGAATTTAAGAGAATTCATTATGATATACACATTGTAAATTAAAGATCAAAAAAGGTTTCCAACACGTTTTCCACTATTTCTCAATTAAATATTTCAAACAAGTGTGCTGTTAACTGACCTGCCTATATATAGCCTAGAGTTAATGATGTAATCATAGCCACCATGGATTCCAAAAGATAACCAAACTGGAGAGAATAAAAAACACTGCTTGCTGTAGTTGAATTTCTGAGTGGAGAATGTGGAATCTGCGCTTCCACTGGCCAATCCCTCTCCACCACACTTCGTGTGATACGATGTGCGCTGTGAAGGGATATATTATATATTGTCTATATCAGGATACAGTGTTCTATTAATAAACTATGAAACAATTGTGAATAAATAGCTTACAAAAAAGCTACCTGTTGTAGTTCATTTGGGCTTCTGTCAGTGGCATATGGAAAGGGGTGAGCAGCCACGAGCGGGTATACTCTGGCGGCAGAAAGTGCCTTTCAAACAGCTGCTTCGGGCCAGTTTCATTCAATATCGCCCGTCACGGGTAGACCCAGGCCATTTGGGTACCACATCCAAAACGTTGTAGTCTGCATCAAACTGAACTTGTGCGTTGATGCTGTGGTACCTCTTCTTATTCATATAAACATTCTCGTTGACGCTGGGAGCAATGATCTTTATATAAGTGCCATCCATTGCGCCTACTACTCTTGGGCAGCCGGCTATTTGCATGAATTGTGTTTGCTTCTGTTGGATAATGCGGGCTGTTGTTGGGAAATCAGTTAAACGCGTGACAATGTGTTGAGCTGTAAGTGCCATAATTCTTTCTATTACAATTCGGCTTATTGATGGATGTGATGGGCCAAATCATCAGCATTGCGTTGCAAAAGAAGCATAATCACCCCCTTCAATTAATCTGAAAATAAATTGCTGCATAAATGTCACTGGTGAAATGACGTTCCTCACTCAGTTGCTGATGAAGATGATGCGTGCTCTGTCCAAACAATACCGTTTTTAATTAATTAAGCGGTGTCAAACTATAAAAAAAACATTCTTCCTCTCCTAAAAGATTTGCGCACGTCTATGTCTACGCCATCACAAGCCCCTACTGGCAACTCTTAACCACTTGAGAGACCTCTCGAGCGGTCTTAAATAGCTGGGAGAGTAAGAGTGATTCTTAGCTTTGAGAAATTTGATAACTTGCTTTTACACTTAAGTTTCAGAGTAGGAGTACATTTTGTCAATTCTCAGCACTTAAGACTAAAATGGAACTTTGAGAAGCTTGATAAATACGGGCCCTGATCTGCAACTACAGGAACAGTTTGGTTGTGGTTTTTGATGCCAGTGTAGTGTCAACTAGTTAGTAAATACAAGCTTTCAAATACTTTTTCAACCCTGCACTGTGAATGGTTACATGGTGTGTTCAATTAAGACATTAAAACATATAATTGTGAGTTATTAGTTTAAGCAGACTGTGGTTGTTTATTGTTGCGACTTAGATGAAGATCAGATTAAATTGTATGGTGATTTTATGCAGAAATCTAGTTGATTCTAAAGGCTACACATACCTTTTTTTGCCACAGTGGGTACCAGCTTTGCTCATAGTGCTGATGTTTTTTGGCCCTTTGTTATTTTTTTTCCCGGGTATTTCTCCCCTCCCAACTCCTTCTAATCCTGCCTTGTCAGCAACTCCACAACTTCCTGGACAGGTCTGTGGGATGGCGAAGGGAGAGCACATGGTTCATCCAACCACATGTCACCTAGCTGCTGATTCTTTTCACACTGCAAATCCAACACAAAAGCCTTCAGTCGGATTATGCACTGGATGATTACATTAACCAATCATACTTCGTGATTGAACCCAGAGGCAACCGATCTGGACACAAGGAGTTGCTGGAGAGCGACATGGCAGGATAGAGAAAATGACTTATCTAAACCAAATCCCAGTCAGCGCTATGCCAATATTGCACTGCCTTTTGCACTGCCTTTTGCAGACAGAAGCAGGATTTCCTTAAATGTTAACAAGATGCCCACTCATTGCTGATGAGAAGCTGAATACGTACTTCCCTATATGGACAGTGTTGGGTTTACACAGTGATTTGGGTTTAGGCCAAGAAGTTTTTTATTCACACGACATGAAATGAAGATTGTGTTTTAATCAGTGGTCAAAACTCATGTTGTAGGGGCTGAATTATTTTGACAGCCATTGTAGCGAAGTTAACACTAAACGGAGTCTAGGTGTTGTATCTCATCAAACTGTGCAGAGCGTCAAAAGCAGTTTCCATGTAAAATTGTGCAAAAATGAAGCCATCAGTTTCAACTTTGTCTGGAATATAATTTCTGCATTTAGTTTTAAAGCACTGTGGACAACCTTTAAAAACCCTGCCTTGTGGATCCCGCTTTGGGCTGCTGTCTGCTTTACAGGTGTTCCTGGAAGCAATGTTATTTCTTCTGGGATTACAACTGAGACTTGACTCCTCCTGGGTCCTCTGGCCCAACAGTGCAGTGTTAGGGTGTTTTTGTAGTCTTATTAAAGTGGTCTGGTTACTACATCTATAAACGTGAAGGAGCTCTTTTAATTGGGAGACTTGAAAAAGCAGTAGGTTAAAAGGACTACATGAACATGTGCGTCTTTGAAAGCTTCTGCCTCTGGCTACGAAGTGTGATTAGGTCCAAATTTTGACAGAAAGGTCAGATTGGAGGATAATGACTCAGCCACTAACAGGAACAACGAACACACCCCTCTAACTATTGTATTGAGTCAGTCTTTAATGGTACAAATGGTTGACAAATTGGAGAAAAATAAATTATAAAATGAGTGCAGATGCTTGGGAAGGGGGGGAGGGTCATTTTCCTGGCATGGGTTGGTCCACTTGTCCCCTTAGAGTGAAGCGTTACTGCAAATCATATGCGAAAATTGATCACCTTTATCCCGTGGTTTCCAGGGTGACAACGAGCCCATCCACTGGGCACCAGGGGTCACTGAATGGTTTGATGTGTATGAAAAGTGTGTGACTCATAAGCTGTGGCCTTCACAGTCACCAGATCTAAACCCAATTGAACACCTATGGGAGATTTTGGACCGACGTGTTAGACAGCGCTCTCCACCACCATGATCCAAACACGAACTTAGGGAATGTCTTATGGAAAAAGATGGAAAAAGTTGCATCACTCCAGAGTTTCAGAGACTATACCAAGCAGCGTTGAAGCTGTTGTGGCCTAACACCCTATTAAGACACTGTTGGGTTTCTCACTTAATATGTCACCTGTCTTTATCATACCTCTGCCAATGTCCGTCAGTCTGACCAAGATAAGAAGCCTCCATAAATGTTGCAGTCTGCCTAAAACCTTCCAGCAGTTTTCCTAGGCAGGTAGTAGTTAAAATGAGAAGGCCAAGAGGTTTGTATGACGCTAGACCAAAGATCTACTGACTGGGTCTTTGGTTGGGAACGTATATCCTTTCAACTCCCTATGTCACTTCCTTTCCCTTGAGGCGAGATGGAAGTGGCACCAGATGTGTTAAGCGAGCGGATGCTTTCTGCACACGCCCACTTGCTTCCTCCACTGTTCCCTGGTGCTCAAACGTATAGCTATTCCTTTTGATGTACACAGTCAGGGTTTACTGTTCAAGCAGAAAATGTTTAGTAAGACGCATCAATACAGCATGAACACAAACACACACACATATTAGTGCCATCTTTTGAAAGACATGAGGGTTATGTTCAATTTGTCACAAAAAAAATATTCTTAGTGCTGTTTTAATGAAATATCTACCCATTTTTACATATAGACTTGTCATATAATGAGAGCAAAATAAAATTTGTATTTTTCTCTTTCTCTCTGACAAATGCAAATAGTTTGGTAAGTTTGGCTGGTATTGAAAAGACCCTAGTCAAAACGTGTGGTAGCAATTGTTGTTTATATGGCTCTTTGTTTTGCAATGACTCTTTTAGATATGGATTTACCATGGGATGCCAGGACAACAGCGCCCTTTAGTGGTGGTGTAGAATCATTACATCTTGTTTGAATTGTCCTGGTGTTGCAGTGTAGGTGATCTTTAGGACTTGTTAAATTCAATGGTTTACACAGACTGAAAATCAAATCAAATGTTTTTATATCATAAACATATCATTTTATATTAATTATGTAGCAAGCCTGTATCTAAATTTTTGGCTGATTGGCCTTACCGTGGATGATGCTTGTTAAATATTCTGAGTGTTTATTCTGTCAAAAGCTATATACATTTTGACTATGTCTTAAAAATATGCTTCATGCAGTTATAACCTTTTTTAGTAGGATTATTTTGCCTCTTTTGGCCAACAATAACCTTTGACAACCTGAAAAGGCAGTCATTTACACTGTGTTTTGAAATGTTAAAGAGCAGGTTTGTCATTCATCCATCAAAGGATAGTTCTTGACATTCTCTACCGATTTCAGATTGTGTGCCTGCAAGCGAGCGATCAAGCGAGAGGGTGTGTTGTTAGCTGCTGTTCGCTACCAAAGCTCATTCAGGAGCTGCTCACACGTCAGTAGAGCATCTGCGTGATCTCAGAACTGTAGCAGTTATTCTCCTCCTGTCCAGAGAACTTTTCTGATTATAGCTAGAATTTTTCTTATTCTGCTCTAAATTGTCAGTTAACATGACGACAATATATAGAACATCAGTATTCCCTCACCTACAGGGTAAGTTGCGGCTTTGTTAGATTTTTCATTCGAACCAGTCTGATGCATTGATGCTTTTAATAATGTACTTGGTGAATGGGCAATGTTATCTATATATATATATATATATATATATGACGAATAAAATATTACATAAATTGCCAACATTTAAAATGACAATTATAAATAAAATGTTTTGTATTGATGTGCATCCCCTAATCTTTAATGGTAGACATCCATTTAAACAATCACTTAGGTAAACATGTTTTTATTCTAAACTTTGCATTTGTTTAGTATATGCTACTTATTGTAATTGACAAAGTAATATTCAAATCTATGGACTTAATGTATTTTCTGTGTGTGGCAGAATTGTGTAGAAATGATATTGTTATGAATTTGATGGGTTGTTGTCCTTCGAGCAGTGAGCTGCAGTGGCTCTGTGTATAGATGTTAGCCTCATGGTGGGAAAGACAACATGTCTGGTGGAACAGAACGATTATGTAACTCCAGACTTCCTGGTAGAGATCATAATGTCTGGGCACAGAAACGCAGTGCTTTAAAACAGCTGGATTTAATGTTGTGTTTAAAGTATTGGTGTGTGTGTGTTTGTATTTTGGTTTAACGGATCGTATTAGGACCAGACAGGAATACTTGACAAAAATGCCCATGTTAGGACTTTTTTCCGGTCCCTGTGAGGAAATATTTTGGTTAGCGGTATGTTTAGGGCCAAGGTTACAATTAGGTTTAAGGGTAAAATATAGGGTGCTTTCAGGTTAAGGCATGATGGTTTAGGGTTATGTTTAGGCATTAGGGGACGGTTATCTTTAGGCATACATTTTAGGTTATTGAGGTTAAGATTAGGGTGCGGTTAAGATAAGGGTTAGGTTAAGTTTAGGATTAGGCCTGCGGTTAAGGTTAAGTATTTCTATGTTTTCTGGTCCCCACAAGGTCAGCTGTACACACGTGTGTGTGTGTGTGTGCGTGCGTGCGTGCGTGCGTGCGGTTAACAGTTACAGTATGTAAGTGTGCCACTGAACACAGATTGATTGTTAATGATGCCATAATGACACCTCTACCCCGTCAGGTCGGTGTGTGGACCCAGGTCTGTCTCTGTCTCGGGGCAGCAGTGTGATGGCTGAGCCGGACTACCTGGAGGGTGACTGTGAGGAGCTCATCAAGCCCAAGAAGTTGTTAAACCCAGTCAAGAGCTCCAGAAACCACCAGGATCTTCATCGAGAACTCATGATGAATCAGAAGAGGTGAGGAGATGGGCAATGCCCTTGAATTTCCCAGGCTTCCACTCACAGGTGTCTATACTAAGACCATAGCCAGAACTCTGGTATGGAAATCATAGTGACATACCACAATGACATAGAACATATCCATCATAGTGACATACCACAGTGACATATAACACATCAATCATAGTCACATAACTTTTACAAGCCATAGTGTTTTTCTGTTTATACATTTAGTGGGTTCATCTTGGTGAATTCAGAAAATAATTTATTGAACAATTTGTTAAATGTTTTTGTAGTTCCTTGTGCTCTCACTGGGGAAATGTACATTTTGTCCACAATTCCCTGTGGCTATTCATTATAGCATGTGTTTGACGGTGCTCAGAGTCTGTGTTTTCTCATGCTGAATGGACAGACGCCCAAGGCCTTGTTTCCATGCTAAATATAAACACACAGTGTGTTGTGTTGACAGCTGTGACATCACCGTGCCTTGTCTGCATTACAGACACCAACCCAGGCCTCAGCATGTAGAGATTGAGGACACAGTTAAATTGTTATTTCATACTACATATAATTGAATCACATTGAAGAAGAAGAAATATACCAAATGGATCTTGTTTATCTAATCCTCGACAATACGGCACCAACACGAGTCATTCAACATTTGTCTCTGGATGATTTTCGCCCCGATAGCTTTCGAAGTGCTTGTAGGGAGGTGTTACGTTTTTAGTGTTCTCTTCGTTGACGGGGGGGTGACAGACGAGAGGAGAAAAGTAGAAGTGAAAGGAGAGAAGGTAAACGAGAGAAAGAGGAAGTGAAGTGTGTTGGTGTGAAGTGGATTATGTATGGTCATGATAGCAATGTGGTTGGGGGGCGGGGTGTTTCAACCATATATGTGGAGAGCGCTGAATTGATACTGATCAATAACAATAATGAAGACTGAGATGCTGTGTTGACAAAGACACGAGCAGAGAGTGGAGAACTCCTCCCACTTTAACCATACAAGAACATTTTATCATTATGTGAGGAGAATTAAAATGGCATCCCCTGCAGAGGTGCTTTTACTGCCATAGCTCCCGATTACGTAACACACAGCCTGTTAGAAACGCATCCTTCAGACCCGCAAGTTTACTCTAATCAGGCTGGAACACATTATTAACATGTCATGTATAGTGATGGAGATCAGGCGAAACATTATATTAGTGTTTAGTTCCTTATTGGATGAGGTTTGTGATTATAAATCAACAGCATTGACTGGTTTTAGTTCTAATGTGCTACTCATCTATCTTCTCTTTTCGGAATCTGAAATCCACCGTGTTATGTTACCATGACAACAAACAGCCTGTCATCTCTAATTACTGTTTGACTGACTCATTGATAACATTGTTCGATTGCCAATCTGATGATTCGATTAATCCCTATGATAAGTTCTTTGTCTCAAACGGATGTGTCAACAGTCATGACCATCCCACAATTTGTCATGATCTACATTTTGTTAATCTCAGTTCCAATCCCTGTGTATCCATGGCTCCCAGCCTGCCTCAGATTACTGGAAGTGGGCTAATCTGGGATGGTTCCGCTTTATGTAACTTTCTCTGAAATATAAATTTAATGTAGGACTGCATGCCTTTGTCCCAGTACATCATGTAACTGGGCCAATAGCTAGTTGCGTTCATCTGCGTTAGTCATTCAGGCGGAACTAGCAGGATTTGTGGTTGCGGTTGTACTAACAGCTTACTGTGATTGGTTGTTTCCTAGGGGTTTGGCTCCACAGAACAAGCCGGAGCTACAGAAGGTTCTGGAGAAGCGGAAGAGAGAGCAGGTGCTCAAGGCCCAGAGGGAGGAGCAGGAGGCTCACACGAAGAGGAGCGACCTGGAGATAGAGCTGATGAAGAGACAGCAGAAACTAGAACAGGTAAACAAACACACTAATGCCCACTGGAATATTGTATACACACACACACAATGCTATTTGACAGACTGCAGTGTGAGGAGAGATGCAGAGGGCAGTTAAGGAGATCCATCCAGATAGTCGTTTTTATTCACCTCCACTCCAGTCTGTCAGACTTCATGATTGCTGAACAACAGAGCATCCTGATAAAGCTCTAACAGGTGACATACTGCCCGAGCCTTGTAAGCACACTGGTCAACACCTTCTGGGGAGAAAAGGTGAATTCACTATACTAATGAGGATTCCTGGTCCTACTATGTTCTGTGAGGGCAACATCAGCTGTATGCTAATTCTCATCTTGTAAGTCTGACATGATTGACAAAGAAAAGGAAAATGTTTGCTAAGTGTCTCAGTGTTGTGCCATGAGGATCTTTCCAGATTGCTGTGATATCTTTCCTCATCTTAATCTGTTTTTGTGAAAGCCTGATTAGGCTTTGCAATTGAATATCCTCTGTGATAGAAAAATTTTGCGGTTGTGCCTTTACAATGCAGAACCCTGATTAACGCCGAAAAAAAACCCAGTCAAAACAAAATGTCTATTCAGATACCAGTCCAGTCAAAACAAAGTAAATATTTTAAATTGCATTTGCTTCCAGTCATTCCCTCCTACCATCTGTCTGTAGAGGACCACTTAGGAAATACACTTTCTGTCTTTTTTGTGCTTTTTGTTTCCTTGCAAATGTTTTTACGTGCATTATGTTCTGTTTTCTTCAATTGGAGCAACCTTCTAATTTCAATAGTCAAATAAATCCAGTCAGTACCATCCACACCAGTTATGGTAGTTATGTATATCACAACCATAAAACACATGGATACAAGGATCTAATGATAAGCAACTTGGTTTCAGTTGGAATGATTTTCTGATGTTCTGGTTGACCTGTGTGGAGTCACTAACGTATGTACGTGTGTGTTTAGCTGGAGTTGGACCAGCAGAAGGATGAGCAGGAGAACACCCCGGAGTTTGTGAAGATGAAGAGTAACCTGAGGAGAACCCAGCAAGAGGCGGATGGGGTGGAGCGCACCACTTAGGGCCCACGTTGCTGTCCTTGTGTGAAACACTGTGTACATAGAGCGTGCGAGCAAGAATGTGTACGTGTGTGTGTGTGTGTGTGTGTGTGTGTGTGTGTGTGTGTGTGTGAGAGAGCGAGCATGTGTATGAGTGTGTGTGTGCGCGCACAGTGTGTCTGGTGCATGTCATCTGAAGCGGACTTCCTGGTTTCTCCAACACTTGAGAAAGACTAAAAGGAAGATTCCAGAGCCTCTGTTTGTGTGCTACAGACCACTAGTACTACAGACTACATTGCCTGTCCCCTCACCACAGCCTGAAGAAACATAACCACTTTTACTCACCTCAGCCTCTCCACAGAATGAGAGGGCACTTAACACAGAACACGCTACATTAAAGGACAGCCAGTCGCAGGGACAAACAGAACAAACACAGAGTTTCTGTTGTCTCTCTCTTTTTCCTGGCCACTCAGGCCCCAGAGCTGCCCCATTTGTAGTTGGTAATTATGTTTTCATTTTCTCAACACGGGATGAAAACAAACACTGGATGGATTCTTGAAGCTGTGTTATGTAAAAAAATAAGCCAAATGACTGTGCTGTTGTTATTTATGTTTGTCTATAGATTTTTAGTGAGAGAGACATGTCAGTTTTGTTTTTTAGCTCAGTTTGTGGAGCCTTAACTGGACATGATGACTGTTTGGTTGTGTCAAAAAAATAGGAAAGCATTTTTTTCTCTCTAACATGCCTCCCTCAGCTAATGCTCTTTCAAGCAATACTAGAACTGTCAAGTGTGAGCGACCTTAAGTTTAATAATTTGTACTTTTCTAATAGTTTTTGTTGTTTTTTGAATATGTGATATTTCATTAATGTTATTTTGGAAGTGACATACAGTAGTTGCATAGAGGATACAAAGAAGTTAGTGCATATGAGACCTCAGTGTCCCAATGTTCTGTTTTGCTCAAAACTGCATCCATGTGCTCCTTGAAAATCTGAACGTGGATCCACTTCATTGAGTCTGGGTTGGATTGTAACACAATACTCTGCTGTTCTTTTGCAGACCCAGTGATGTCTTTTAAATAAATTTTATTTAACAAGTTCACATTCCTCTGTTGTTTTTAATAGAAATCATTACTTTTGATTAATGTCACACCTACAGTATGCCGTTTGTGGTGAATGGCTAGAGATTTATCATATACTAACCATTTTACAGTAACAGTATTCTGAACATGTTGCAGGCTTGACCAAATACAACAGATGTATTATCACCGTAGCCTCTTGACACCATGCCGAATAATGCTATTGCTACTCTAAGCCTGGTAAAACGCTTGCCGAATAAAATGCATCAAATACTATCAACCCAATCAAATGTATTGCTTGTCCAAAGCTCCAAAGGGTGCTCATTGATATGTTCATGGCTCAAATAGTGTAATTCCTGACAGACTTTCCTTCCCTAGCTAAGGTAATTTGATCACTACTGTATCTGAGATAAGCAGGAGGCTCATTAAGTGGTGACCAGCACCTGGGGGTTAGTAGTGGGGTGTCAAACAATACCTCAGGTAGTCCATTTTATTTTTCAGTCCTTTACATCTAAACATAATATAATTCTTTGTCTCTGCCATAAATATGGGCCACTATAATGGTTAGATTCATGTTTTGAAATTAATTAACATTTTCTTTTCAACAGTGATTTCTCTCTGCTTAAACTCTGCCCCCTTAAACCAATAATCCACCCTCCTTACCTCACCCATGGCAACCTGAGCTGAACCCCCGTGGGAGCTATGGGAACGGTAGTCATTCCTTTTCTTGGGGAATGGGATGATGTGTATTTCTTGAAGTAGAGAAGGATGACAGCCTGGGCAACAGAGTGGTAGAAAATGGCAGTGAAATCTCCTGATAACTAATCGGCACAGACTCTGAGGACCCGACGGGTGATTCAGCAGCCTTGCATGGTAAACGGGTTTGAAGGAATAATGCACATCGTCTGTGGTGACCATCACAATGGACCCCTCACAATATGTAAAAACACCTGTATGTAAACACAATATGTAAAAACACCCTCAGAGGTGGCTCTGAGTCCTGAATCTCAAAATGTGAGAAAAATGAGTAGAGGTCATCAGGTACAGATGCATTGGTGTCCGCAATGTGACTTGATTTACCTTTGGATTCTAAACTCTTCACATCCTTCTAGCATCCGAACTGAGGAAGTAGCCCTCTGATGGTAAAATGAGGTGGAACAGTAAAATGCTTTGTGCGTGGGTCAGAGAACCGCCTGTGATGTGGTCAGGTGGCGCAGGCAGAGGCGGAAACAAATGTGAAGGCTGTGTCAAAGGAAACAGACTTTAATGTTGACAAAACACTGAAAACAAAACGATTACGTGGAGTCTCAAATATAGTACAAAAAAGTATAACACAAATATAGTAATTAAACTATTTTCAATCAAGTCAAAATATTTTATTACTTTAATGCAGTGTATAAGCAGAGGACTTTTTATTTATTTTTTTAACGTTTTTCTAAAGTACAGCATTTCTAAATAGAAGTAAAATGGAAATACATTATTTTAAGAAAATAGCATAGGACCAGAGGAGATGTAAGGATATAACAATTCTCTTCTATCCAGTTTAAAAACATTGTTGAACCAAATTAACCATTCCTTGAATGAGCGGTGGTGAAGGAGTTTTTTTAAATGTAACATCCAATAGAATAGTTTCCAGACCTCCCTGAGCGGTTAGAGGTGTGAAAAAGAAAGGATAAAACCACACACTCTGTACTCCGATGTATTCAATTTATTCCCAGCGATTTTTCAACATACACACAGTCTTCATCAGGGTGTAATGCAGTGCCGGCCCGAGCTTTATGGGGCCCTAAGCAGAATTTGATTTTGGGGCCTCCTCCCACCTTGAGGAGTCACCTGTGCACTTGATAGCCAGGGGGCCCCAAGCAGCCGCTTAGTTTGCTTATTCCTCGGGCCGGTCCTGGTGTAATGCAAAACACATGCAGGTTCTTGTAATTATTTCCATCGTAGCCATAATCTTATTGGACATATGAGGTATACTGTAACAGGTTAATGGCTGGATTCTCAGGGTTAACAATAAACATTTACTTTACATACAGCATAATTTGACACAGCGCATGTTTACACAGCTTCACTCTACAGCTAAGCAGTGTGTTGGTCAGCCAGTGACTACTCATCCTATTTGTGTAAAGGGGATATTGCCCTGTGTACGGCGTTGTCTTCAAAATTAGATGTTAAATTGCTCTCCAGAATGTTTACTAAACCTCTGATTCCACTTTAAACAAAAGGTCTGTTTAACCCTATGCTCTAGCTACATTTTCAATCTAGCCCTTATACAGCAGCAGATGTACAGCAGATTTACAGCAATTGGAAAAAATAATAAAAATAATTCTTAGTAGCTTGATATCACCTCTATCGCCGTCTGTCTTGGGACTGCGTAGGCCGACTTCAGAGGCAAAGTGCATTGTATTATACGATCCAGCTCCCACCTACCCTCTAATGTGACCGGATATGCTTCTAGGCCTAATAAGCATCATTGGTGGAACTCCACCCTGGTCAATAGCTGTTCTAAATATTATGCTCTGGCAGATGGCCAGTACAGTTTGCTGTGCAATGGCCCTCAGTAACCATCTGTCACGTACACCAACAGGACTATTCTAATCACATCCAGCCACCTAAATGTTGAGAACCAATTAAAAAGGTGCATTGTACTACACCCAAATCCAATGTCATCTCTCTACATCTTTATTAAAGAATACAATCATTTCCCTTACTGTAAACTTACAGAAACTGTACATGAATGTAGAATGCATTCTGTCACACCAACTTAGCATATCAGTCCTTATAGTGTATTCTGTTCCTATATGCTGTTTACCACCAGCAGCAACGAATAGATCTCTAGGTATGTTTTCATGTGCGTAGTAAATTAAGGCCTTTTTCATTCAACCTTATGCTATGCAGGGTCCAGTTGTCCCATTATTCCAATCACTTTCCCTCTGTAAAGCAACAGTTATACAGTACATAGAAAAAATAGTAACTGTATGCAATCAATAATGTATGTATGTCCTGCTGAAAAAGAGCCTAAGGTAAATAAAAACAAATAAATAAATTATAATGGATAAAATGATGGTATTCCACTCTAGATATCTGTAGGTAGTTACTGCCCTCTGGTGGTGATGATCAGAACATCTGAAAGTAAACATACAGTTGCCTATTTGCGAATAATTATAGAGTTAAGACTAGAGTTAGACTAAACTGAGGAAAAAACGTTATTTTTAATCTTCCGATGATCTGTGTCCACATGTTGATTATTTGCAATATAGAAATATACTTAAGATTTCAAACTATTACTATTCGTCTGAGTAGTAAAGTGTTGCATCCATCCAAGTATGCAAAACTCAAGCTGTTTATTGCGTTGGTATCATAAATTGTATGATTGGTATACATTTGTCTCCTTTTTTCAAGTAGTCGTGATAAATTCTTCAACATTTTGATTGCATATTGACTTTGATGTTTCTGTTACTATAATATTGAACGGTTATCCAAATAACAAAGATGTGTACAGTACAACATTCGCATTAGTGCGTATTCACACACACTTGATGCTATCTACTTTTACATTAGCGACAGTAACTGGGCTGTTAGCTGCAGAGCTAATGTTACAGCCACATTCTAAGTTTAACAAGCTAGGTAACAATATACAGTAAAGCAACAACTAAAAAGCGTTAGT
>JACXGM010016476.1:0-11059 GCA_016801145.1 Umbra pygmaea | reverse complement strand
TTATTCCAGTCAGTATATTACCATTCTTATTATTAAAGTCAGTACATTAATATACTCATTATTACATTCAATACATTTTTATAATCACTATTACATTCAGTAAATTACTATACTCATTAATGCAAGCAGTATTTTACTATACTCATTATTATAGTCAATACATTACTTTAATAATTATTACAGTCAGTACATTACTATACCCGTTACTAGAGGCAGTACATTACTATACTAATTATTACAGTCAGTACATTACCATGAACATTATTACAGTCAGTATATTACCATTCTTATTATTAAATTCAGTACATTAATATACTCCTTATTACAGTCAGTACATTACCATACTCATTATTATAGTACGTACATGAATATACTCATTATTACAGTCAGTACATTACTATACTCATTATTAAAAGCAGTACATTACTATACTCATTATTATAGTCAATACATTACTTTACTAATTATTACAGTCAGTACATTACTATACTCGTTATTACAGGCAGTACATTACTATAGCTACTTGTTATTATAGTCAATACATTACTTGTTATTACAGTCAGTACATAACTATATTGATTAAGATAGTCGGTACATTAACATACTCATTATAACATCAGTACATTACTATGCTCATTATTACAGGCAGTATATTACTATACTGATTATTATAGTCAATACATTAATTTATTAATTATTACAGTCAATACATTACTAAACTCATTATTACAGGCAGTACCTTACTATACTCGTTATTACAGGCAGTACATTACTATAGCTACTTGTTATTATAGTCAATACATTACTTGTTATTTCAGTCAGTACATAACTATATTGATTAAGATAGTCGGTACATTAACATACTCAGGCAGTATATTACTATACTTGTTATTACAGGCAGTATATTACTATACTGATTATTATAGTCAATACATTGATGTATTCATTATTACAGTCAGTACATTACTATAGTCGTTATTACAGGCAGTACATTACTATACTCGTTATTACAGGCAGTATATTACTATACTCGTTATTACAGGCAGTATATTACTATACTGATTATTATAGTCAATACATTAATTTATTAATTATTACAGTCAGTACATTACTATGCTCATTATTACAGGCAGTATATTACTATACTGATTATTATAGTCAATACATTAATATATTCATTATTACAGTCAGTACATTACTATACTCATTATTACAGGCCACATTAATCTGTGGAAACATTTCAATCATTACTTTTAGGATAACCCTTTTCACACCATCAACATATTGACTCTTTTGTCAACATGGTCTCTATACTCCAGAAAGATTTGTATTGTGTATGCTAGTATTACCTTAACTTTCTCTTACCGCCTGTTGTCACAGCACTGCCAAGGAATGGGACATTGTACATAGACAAGCAGTTTTTTTGTTGCTTTAGTGCGGGTTATATGGTATCATGTTTGATTGCCTGTTTGTAGAACCAACCATTTTCAAAGAGGTTGAATCACAAAGAGCTATAAAAAATAAACAGCAAGAAGAAAAAACAGGAACCCACTTCATCAATGAAATTATTGTATTTAATAACTGTGTAAATGTATTGATAGTAAAAACCAAAGATAACTGACTAATAAGTAATTTTATTTGAGCTGGGCCCAGGACAATGTTACCGGTCATCCCCCCTGTCCGTGTCACTGCCCTAGCCCTAACCACAGACCTAACCACAGACCTAACCACAGACCTAACCACAGACCCCAGCTAATTGCACCAGAAAAGCTGTTTTAAATTAGAATCCTTCTGCTTGGGTACGATCATGCAAACACTCACAGGGAAATTGATTTAACCTTCAGCCACGTGCTCAACCAGGCTGAAACATTATTGATAGCCCATCACAGATGATCAAGATAGAGAGGCATGTGACAAAAGGCACCATTTATGCCTGAGATCCACTGAGCTGGTTACGGGACTTGGAAGGTTGTGTCCGCTGAGCTAGCTTGGGCTAACTCCCAAACAGCAACCTATCGCCTTGGTAGTGCACTACATTTGTGCAGGGCCCAGGAGAAACTTCCATTGGACCTGTGTTAAAAGTAGTGCACTGTATAGGGAAAAGGGTGTCATTTTGGATGCACAGTTGGTCAAGGTGCCCAGCTGCAGCAAAGAAATAAAAGTGGCAAGTCACTGTCGTCTTCCCATCAGTCTCCTGACTAATGATGTCTGACTGGGCCTGGGTTATATGTCAGCAAATATCCGTCTGTCATTCGGTCCACGGTGGAAACCCTGCATTTTGCCCTATTGTTATCAAAGGCCAGGGGTGATGAATGGAGCTCTAAGAGCAACCATATATATTCACCAGCCCTCAGTGCGTCTCACTGCATTTTTAGCTTTATATGACAATCACCAAAATACGTTTTGCCATTCATATTCATTACTTATTTTTAACAGACCAGTGTCTTTTATCTGGTTTGTTCCTGCAGAAAAAAGACACAATGCCAGAGAATACATTATTAATTCACCAGATTAAATTTAAAACTTCAACAAAATAAATCTATTCCTAACGGTTTCCCCCTCCATCTGCTTCCTACCAACATGTCAATACAAATAACAAAAATAAAAACTACTCTAAGTCACCTCAGATGAGCTAACTTGTTTACGTGTTATTTACACTGCAGGTATGCAGTACAGTACAGTATACAGTGTGGTACAGTTAAAAAATATAACATCCAAGAATGTATTAGAGAATAAGATTTCAAGGTACAAAAAGCATAGCATCTGTCTGGTTCCACTCCATTTGTCACAGCATGATAATGATCTAATTCAATATGCAGATCCAAGTCTCAGAGGCATTGTTGAATTAATTGTTCTCATCGACTCAAGTAATTATTTGTTTACAGATTTAATTAGCAGATTCAGAGAAGTGTACTATAAAGTTGTTTCTATATAATGATGATTACACATGAGTCAGACATTACCAGGGACAGTATTACACAGTGGGTTCAGATATCTGTTCACAATACACACACTGTCAGGGGCCATAGTGGTTTGAGTAAACGAAAGGTCGCTGGTTTGAATCCCCAAGCAGACTTGGTAAAAGTCTGTGTTACCTGAAAGAAAAATAACTTGTGTACTGGCTCTCTGAATGAGGGTCTGCCAAAATGTCAATAAATTAACAATGAAAGTTTTTCATTTTAGTTTATTTTACATTTTTAGATACAAAAACTCTGTTACCAGGTAACTGACTAAAAATAAAATCTATTTTTACAGCAATCAGTAGAGGAATAGTTCCCCTGGGAGGGGAAGGGAAAAATGAACCAATTGTAAGTGTGGGGTGATTAGGCAGCCAATTAGGCAGCCATGTTGTCGTAAGGAAAATTTTGAATTGTAGCAATGGTGTTATATGGATCTCAAAGGGATCTCCTTTAATAATGTCAAAGTACAGTATATGAGTTTAACAGCATCCATGTACATTATGTTTTACATTAAAGGAACGCTCCAGACACCGACACAGCTCAAAATTGTGTGAGTAGGAGTTGTCCATGAGAGTAGGAGTAGGACCAACTTTTGTTAAGTATTCTGATTAATTATTTTGTAATTTTGACTGTATGCCTCCACGTCCCCCCGATTGCCTGCGAGCTTCTCCTGGACTTTACGGTAATTTCTCTACTGTGCGACAGTAAGTAGCGTGGTTATGACACAATAGTTTGCATATTTTCACAAAAACGGCTGCTACGGACCCTAACGTGAGATTTAAGATAATGGAGCTTTTTATACATTGTACTGTTTCTTTAGAAACACAAAATGGACAAATAAAGTCTTTAAACACTTCAGATGTAAATTTATTCGCTGTCAAAATGAATGGAATAAATGGAATGCTAACGTAAGTTAGCATCAGAATCCACCCAGGGCTGCTTCAACTTCCGGGTTTAAGCCTTACCCTTTGCTAGATTAAAGGGATGCGTTTGGTTGACTTCCTGATATTTATTTGTCCCGTTTTATTCTTCTATCGACTTAATTCAAAGATCATATCGCTTCAAAACTAACATTTAGTCTTTTCCTAAATGTTGCAGTGACATCACTGAAGGTTTTTGGAAAAGTTACGGTGGCCGAATTGGGAATTACCGAATGCGCTGAGAAGGTGTATTTAGTGACTGTTGTGTTAGAAACATGACCGGCACACTGATTTTGAGCTGTTTAGGGGTCTGGAGCGTTCCTTTAAAGAACTGCTGTAGGCGTAAGATAATCACACTGACTGAATATGGGTGAAACGTTGAGGTTATCCTTCAAAAGAACAGTTTATTGGCACCAAACGTATTCTCATGGTCAAATTAAATAAGTGCCAGAACACACAAAGGACATTCTTCTTCTCCATAATTGATTACGGGCTGCAGGAACCCTATTTCCTAAGTAGAGCGCAGATTATTACAAGAGCCCTATAGCTCTGATCAAAACGAGTGCACTAAATAAGAAGTACGGTCCATGATGACTACATAGCATAGGATTCATTTGAAAGCCAAACTGGCTGATGAAAAAGGACTACACATCTAGTTATCCTCCTAACATTTGGCATATTGAAAAAAGTTCAACTAAAGCCAAGAGCCCTACTAGCTCTGATCAAAACTAGTGCACTAAATAAGAAGTAGGGTTCCAAAGCCAAAAGCTTAATGAATGGGAAACGTCCCAATCAGACCCTATTCCCTTTATAATGCACAGTAATACAAGAGGCCTTGTATTAAATATACAGGGAATTTGGTGCAAGCTGGGACATACAGAGGGTGCGTTATGTACTGTGTAGCAACATTGGAAAACATTTTGTACAGCACACAGTTTGAAGTGCACTTTCAATAGAACTTGTCATTATTTAGTGATCTCTAATGTTTTTTCATGTTTTCCTCCTCCCTTTAAATATTTCATCATGTCTTAAATATTCATTTAGCCTAACATTACACCACATTTTAATTTTTTAACAGTTTCGTCTTTACTTCTGGTTGTTGCCTTTCGTGCTTCTTGTAATCTGATTGATCATTAGTAATGATATCTGGGGCCCCTTAACCCAGATTGCTTCAACTCCTTCCTTGTATCCTTTCAGTGAGCTACTGAAACCGGTTGTTTTTCAATTAAAGTCCCAAGAATTTTCCGAATCTAAACGAGGGTTAAAAAAAATCCAAACAAGATAAAAACACCACAATACATGACACACATGGATGACTTTACTCAGAAATATATATATGTAATTCTTGCAAATGCTTATTTTTTTTATTATTTACTAACTTATTTTCTAGCTTGTACCTACTTCCAGTATAGTGGATGTCAGATTTTAAACTAAGACGAGGAGTGTAATCACCAGCAAATATCACATTTAACTATGTGCCACTAAGTTTAATTAAGTATGATTACTTTAAACTGTGAACTGTGTCGCCAATTTTCTTATTATAATGAGGAGTGTGGTCATCTCTGAAATTGAGCAAATATTTCATTTTGTCCGTGTATTTGCTGAAGTCAAACTTCAAAAGGTAACATTTGCTGAATTAGCCAACAGAGACGATGCATGTGGAGATTAGGTTGCAAATGAGACTTCTAATTTGAAAGGATTATTCCTCAATTAACCAGGCTCTCAGTTCTCAATTAACCTTAATGTGTTAATTAGTAGCATTAAGGAAAGTCGACATCAGTGCCTATTTGAAAACATGCACACAACAAATGTGACTTGTGAACTTCTCTAAATACATTAGAGAGACAGTATATAATTGTGATCATAGAACAATATTATTTTATATGAATCATCAAAGGAATAAGAAGAAAAGACAGTGTTACACAGCCTACAGTATGTGCATGAGGGGACATTGAGGTGAGTTGCTATGGCCATGGCTGTTTCCGACGGTAACTGACTATCTTCCCCCGAGATTATATATTCTTCTTCCACTCTTTGTATGCTTGGCATGTTAACTGCTTCCAATCCCAGAGAAATTGCCATCCACCTTCAGCTCCCATCAAAACACTTAAAACGTGAAAAACATTCTTGACAGATCATCCATTTGAAATCACGTTTCTCTGAAAAGTTCCACTTTGCACTCAAATCCATGGTAAGGAAGGAAAATAAGAAATAAAAATGATCTTAAAAACAGACTTGTACCCCCCCCCCCACACACACACACACGTGTACTCCCCCAGGGAACTTGCTGCCAGATAACTTGTTGTAAACCTGAACCTCACAGTACAGATTCAGAGTGATCCTGGAGTCTGGTTTTCCTCTGTAATGATTTAGATAGTTGCTACTGGATGTGCTCTGATCCATGGTAAATACCAGCGCGAGGTGCCAGTGGGGTCCTTTGAGTGGACTGAGCTCAAAGGTGAAGGTATAATAGGTTGGAAGAACATGTTCTACGTTCTAAAAGTAAAGTGGCAAAATAAATGTTGAGCTAAGCTCTGATTGTGTGAGTTGGTAAACACTTTGCACTAGCACACAAACACACACACAGTAGATAAATGACATGTGCTGCCGTGTCCTTGTTTTCTGATTTGTTGTGTAATTCAGTTTGACACAGTAATTAAATGAAGGAAGCAGTTCCCCTTTCCTTCCTGTTTTCTCTATTTATCACCATCTCTGGCTCCACACCACGTCTTCTCCATTAACACACAGCACAGTGAGAACATATAAATAAGTTAAACGAACTCAATTAAGGCACAGCTCTGTAAGGACATATATATAAGTTAAATGAACTCAATTACTTTAATTCATCTGGGAACTATAAATAGAAAGATACACGTAGTATATCAATTGTAATAGTTGTAGTTGATGCTGAGACCAGTCTCACACTTTGTCCAAATAATTGCTTTGCTTGCTGTTACATATTTAGAGTCTCATATTATTTTATTTGCATTCATTAAAAATGAGAAAGACGCAAAAAATGCAACCGTAAATCTCAGAATTTATCCCAAATTACGTTCTCAGGAAAATATTTTGAAAACCTAAATTACGTTCTATGACAACCTATTTAGGGTGTTTTTACGTTGTAACTGCACGTTTTGTTATTAAGCTATCTTTGTACTTGAATTACGTTGCTCCGGTGCATTTCGTTTAGCGGATTTATGCGAGAACATTCCATACATTCCATAGCGTGCGAAATTATATTGCAACATTCACAGTTAAGGTTAGGTAGGAGGATACTAACGGTTAAGGTTAGGCATGAGGTTACTAACGGTTAAGGATAGATATGACGTTACTGAGGTTAAGGTTAGAATTAAGGTTAGGGTTAACATTACAAAAACCGACAATCGCGTGTCTGTAGAACAAAACACAAAAAGTTCCGTTCTGGATTTGAACTCGCGAACACTGGAATGCAAGTCGCGGATTTATACAACCGTCCACCATCCCCGAACTCCGCCCTAACAAAAACTATGCAATTTACATGCTACGTCATGATCTTCTAATGTTCATATTGAACGTTATTCGAGTTTTCAATTTAGTTCCCTACAAACGTAAATGACCCTCTCATACGTTCATATATGACATATTTCAGTTTTACAAAATAGTTCCCTCAGAACGTATTCAATGTGATTTAGGGCTGAAAAAGTGTCATTTCAAACCCACTCACTAAACAGATCTGTTCATTACCAAACAACCATTCATAATATTGAAACATTGTAAGTAGTTTACAAAATCTCCTCTTGCCCTAAGTATGATTTATCTGGTGTTTTGTATATATAAATGCTTATTCAAGCATCTGTAGGCAGATGCATTTCTCATACTGTGGCATGTCTAATGAATAACTCTGTTTTGTAAGCATTAGCCTTGACACTGTCTCTTCTAGTGTGATAAAAAGAAACTGATGAACAAAGTTGCGTGTTATTTTCATGCATCTTACAATAAATATTATGACAAAGCTAAGAGAGCGATTTTTATTGATAAATGTTAAAGATTCTGGGGGTGGTCTTTATGGGAATATGTGAATGGGAGGCTTTGGGAGATAACTCATTTTTCATTATAAGCAGTATTGTTGATATTACATCATTTTCAAACGTACCTTAATATCGGTAAATATGCCAAAATATCCACATGGTGTAATTCAAGGAATTGTGTTTGTGGTTGTAGCTCAGCTCACTGAATCAATATCATGTTCTTCAGGATACAAAAAAGAAAATAGAAATGGAAGCCTATGAGTCCAGCGGTCTAAACTGCCTCTCACATTCACTCTGCTGTAGCATGGGGTCAGATCTGACATTATGCAATTTAGGAATTTTTATCCTGTTTTACCAAATATTCTGTCCAATAAATAATGAAAAGAATTATGAAAAATATATAAAAAATACAAATAATTAAACAATGAGGATGGCGTTGACATTGATCACTCAATCAATCATCGACTATAAATGCTCACTACTCTACATGCCCTCCACTCTACACTGCATTCCAAATTATTATGCAAATTGAAATTAAGTGTCATAAACATTAAATATTTAGTTTTTCAATCAAACCCATGGATGGTACTTTGTCTTTGGGCTCTTTGGATCACTAAAATCAATCTTAGACACCTGTGATAATTAGTTTGCCAGGTGAGCCCATTTAAACCTTCAAGGTCTAAGAGGTTTTAGGTCCGCGTTGCACACAGTTGACTTTTTGGCCTCTAGAAATGTCATACTTGGACCTACAGTGAAGTACCTTATGGTTCTGTACTCAACAGGCCCATGTCGACAATATGGATAAATTAAATCTGACATCCTAGGTCATTGAATTTTATGTTTTTTTTATATTTATCCCCAAAAAAACTAAGAACGTATGTATTTTTTGTTGTTTCTTTATGTGTAAAAGCATGTTCCCTATAATGAATAAGGTTTTTTATTGCTTACTGTCAAGCCCCCAGGGGTCCTGGACCAGTGTGCACAGTTTGGAGGCCATGCAAACAAGTCAACAAATCAAAATACTGCATCCATTTCTTACTATATTTTTATACGTTTTTTTAAATCCCATTCATTTTTCACTTTTTAAAAGTTTTGGTGTTATGCAGGATGATGTCCAACATCATTGCAGAGTTGTTAATTTGTCAATTTCACTTCCTACTTCCTGTCTGTAATGTGTTTAGTAAAAAAGGAGACTGTCTAAAAAACACGACTGAATTTGAGGCACCATAACTCTGGCGATACCAACGATACCAAGCTTTAGTTGCTAGCATATATGGTTCGTGAGATACAGAGCTTTTGACGCTCTAGAGCGTCAATGAATCCAAGAGGGTTAAAGGGAAACTATTTAAGAAGGATGTTCCACATTATTAAGCAGGCCACAAGTTTGAGGCAATATGGGAAAGAAAAAGCGTAAAATAGTGCAACAATGCCTTGGACAAGGTATGAAAACATTACATATTTCACCAAAACTTAAGTGTGATCATCATACTGTGAAGAGATTTGTGGCTGATTCAGAGCACAGACAGGTTTGTGCAGATAAAGGCCATTACAAAGCAGCAAACAGGTATTTGAAGCTTGCAGTTGTGCATAAACCTACTATTCAGCCACCCCTAACCAATGCTCACAAGCAGAAACAGTACAGTGGACCTAGAAATACATGAAGACCAATTTTCAGTGCCGTGCAACCCTGGATAGGTCAGATGGATGGAGTATTGGTTGGTGGATGGCCAACATGTCCCAATAAGGCTGCAACGTCATCAAGGAGGTGGCGGAGTCATGTTTTGGGCTGGAATTATGGGGAGAGAGCTGGTAGGCCCCTTTAAGGGGAGAGAGAGCTGGTAGGCCCCTTTACGTTCCCTGAAGGTGTTAAAATGACCTTGGCAAAGTATATAGAGTTTCTGACTGACCACTTTCTACTATGGTATACAAAGAAGACCCATGCCTTCCATAGCAAAATCATCTTCATGCATGACAATGCACCTCATGCTGCAAAGAATACCTCTGTGTCATTGGCTGCTATGGGCAATCCAACTCACCAACAAATTCCTCACCCATCTTAATAAAAAAAACATCACATTATTTTGATAGCTAGACTCTGGAAAGCACCAATGCCCAGTGCAATACCGATTTGAGCAGACATCAACACCTACAAAAAAGCTGTTCAAATCTGTGCACCCATTGACCTATCTGACCACTTCCCAGATTGCCGCTCATCCCATCGCCTCTGTCTCTACACCTCTGTCTCTACACCTCTGTCTCTACACCTCTGTCTCTACACCTCTGTCGGTCTCGCTTTATGTAGATTTGCTGTAGATTGTAAATGACATTTTTTATTGATAAACTTGATTTTATCACTTTCTGTATTGCACTTAATTTCATTGAGGCCTATATTAATTGTCAGATGTCTTTGAGTAATTGTGTAATGTAGCACACCTGCCAAACGGTAAGGTGCAGGAGTCAAATGGAACAAGTCTAGATTCTGATGATGGTCAGCTGACCGAAAGCGTAATTATATTAAACTGGTTGTTGCATTGACCCTGAGTGTGTGGAGGCTTTCCTTCTTTTAGATGTCTTTGAGTGTCATTATATAAAATGAAATGTTTTATAATTATTTATTTATTACTATTTTATCGGATGCTTTTCAAGGTCTTTCTCCACATAACCTCTCTCACTGCGTCTTTTTCCTAGCCTCTTTAATACCTGGGGTTGACAATGCAGTTTGAGCAAGCATTTAAATGAAGACAGTAATGTCCAAGTGGACAGACAGATTGGTAAGCGTTTTGTTGTCGCCAACATTGATCTTGCATACCTTCAAACATATTGCAGTTGTGCCCCTGTGTTTAGATGCAGAACAGCAGTGGAATATAGGGCGCTTAGCTGCTGCGGATGGTACTCTTTCTTTCACAATGTTTCATGTCATGTGCTACCATCTAGTGGTACTATTCGGTATTTAGGCTTACTTGTTGAAAGTTAAATTACCGTTCTTTCAGCGACAATATATTATGCTAGCGACACTAACGCGGATTTTGTTTTTCAAAATAATAGCGCTCATTCCAATGCATGAAATAATGATAGTAAATTCATTTTAAAGCTAGTGAATTATAATAAATCAAATTTTATAATGCGTTTAAGGAACTATTAAAATAGTTTGATGGGGAAAAAACGTATTTTG
>JACXGM010016475.1:0-14632 GCA_016801145.1 Umbra pygmaea | reverse complement strand
TTCATATATGCACGCAACAATTTTAAGCAACAGATGTAGCCAAACCACACCTGCCAAATGGAAAGACAAAACAAACCAAAAATGTTTACCTTATGTTTCCTGGTTGCCATTTCAGGCCAGAAGCTTTGCATTTCAGGTTGTCCTGCAGGGTATCATTGGCATGGTCTGAAAATGTAGAAACTCCTCACCCAGAAGGTCATGCTCCTCTGGCCCATGGTATGGGAGGAGATGGGGAAACCTATTTATGAAAGTAGAGTTACAAGTTGTTAAGTTTCTGGTATATATGCATCAACCTTTAGCAGTTCATATGCATCTTTGAGGAGAAGCCACATAAGAATAGCTCATGTGCAGTTTAGGAGTGAAAATACCTCATCATAAAATGCAGAGTGTTTCAGCTAAGATAATTGACAATAATTAGAGAAAAAAAAACTAGCTAACTTTTCAACAAAGTACAGGGCATCGTTTATGTCCATTTCAGCCCTCTGCCGTACATGTACAAATATTGCATGTTTGATCAGTGGATCTTCCAGTGGCAGCTTGTTGTGCATAGTCCACAGTACTTGTCAGGAAACACAACACAGCTTCATGAGATGAATACACTTGCTGTGGTGTGATGTCTCCCTCGTTGAGTAATCTGTTAAGTTTAGCCCTGGTTGTGAATCCAATGTTCAACTTTCTTCCTTAACTGAACCTTGTCAAAAGAAATAATTTATTTCAAGATTTAAGGTTTTAGAGAGTGAGTACTCAATTGGACAACATTTCATTGTTACATACCTGGTCTCAGCTCATCAGAATTCTCAAGGTAGTGACCGTTTTTCTTCTTCTCCCGTTGTCTTTCGCGGTAATGGTATCTCTTCTTCTGTCGCTAACTTCTGGATGCAGCGCATAAGGTTCATCTACCATCGGGGAGTTTGAAAAATGAACAAATGAGTCTCGGACGGATTTATTTGCGTGAGAAATTGAATGTGTGGCGTGAGTGCGTGTGAAAACAGGCAAATGCGTGTGTCTCACGGCGAAAGCGTGAGAGTTGGCAGCTCTGCTGATCATACACCTATTAGCTCCTTTAAGGTTCTCACTGATCATACACATCTTAGTTCCTTTAATTTTCTGACTGATCATACACCTCTTAGCTCCTTTTAAGATTCTGACTGATCATACACCTCTTAGATCCTTTAAGATTCTCACTGATCATACACCTCTTAGCTCCTTTTAAGATTCTCACTGATCATACACCTCTTAGATCCTTTAAGGTTCTCACTGATCATACACCTCTTAGCTCCTTTTAAGATTCTGACTGATCATACACCTCTTAGCTCCTTTTAAGATTCTCATGGATCATACACCTCTTAGCTCCTTTAAGGTTCTCACTGATCATACACCTCTTAGCTCCTTTTAAGATTCTGACTGATCATACACCTCTTAGATCCTTTAAGGTTCTCACTGATCATACACCTCTTAGCTCCTTTTAAGATTCTGACTGATCATACACCTCTTAGCTCCTTTTAAGATTCTCATGGATCATACACCTCTTAGCTCCTTTAAGGTTCCCACTGATCATACACCTCTTAGCTCCTTTAAGATTCTCACTGATCATACACCTCTTAGCTCCTTTAAGGTTCTGACTTACATAGACTTCATAGTTCCTTTAAGTTTCTGACTGTGAATTGATTCTACATATTTTTATACAAATATAAAAGTAGTGGGAGTCATTTCAGGCTTATTTGCTTTCTGTAATCTTCTGAAATGATCTAATTCCAGGAAAAGGTACTTTCTATATTTCTGAGTAATGTAAAAAGGTTACTACCTTTTAGTAATTACAATGATTGTCCCTCTATGCACAATCCCTTTCGTGCCCTCACTAAGATTGTATATTTATCTCATTGGCAACTCATCAGGAGAGTTGAGACTTTAAAGGCTCAATTTATACTGCCACATCTACTTTTTATTCTCCAGGATTAGAAAAGTAAAACTTCCAAAACTTTCCCCTCAGCTAAATGTACCTGTGAGTATTAAATTCCTGTAAAGAAACTAGGCATTTTCATATCGTTAGCATATCATTCTGTCTTCCAGCCTTCCTGTATAATGATCAAACTGCAGAGGGGGATGTAGGACATTACTGGATCAGTCCAGCTGCTAGCTCTTCATCAGGTGAGCAGGTCACTATCCAAAGAAATCCTTTCTCAGCAAAAAGGAGCCAAAATGCTTTATGTTCAACTGACAACAGTTCTGTCATTGGCAGCTCATTGGTAGTGTGGTTTAGACATCCACTGTCCATTTGCCAGCACTCCAGCTGTGACGCTAGGGGCAGAAGGTAACCAGCTAATAGATTCCAATCAGCCAAATGGTGCACGTCTCCTCTACCCCTGTAAGATCTATGACAGGTACACTTCATTAGCAGCCAGTTGTCTTCCTGGATATCTCTGGAGAATGAGAGTTGGTGGTCCTATTGTATCTCGTCAAGTACCCACACACAGGTAATGGTTGTTTTTACTGAAGTGTTGTAAATTGCTCTACCATTCTCACAAAGCTATAGTTTTTTTGTGTGGATTTTCCCCATTTCTTCTACCTTCTCAATTTTTCACGTCCAATTCCCCCTAATCCTTGCTCACTGTTAACACCTTGGGCGATGCGGGGTGGTCAAAGATCGTTCACATGAGCCTCCAAGAATGTTGTTTGCCAAGCCATTAGATTCAAAACACTCTGCTCATTCAACACGGAAGCCTTAAGTCAATACATGTGTGGATTGTAACACGTTCGTCAACTATATAATGAAGATCGTTGTGTGGAGGTAATTGTGTCTAATCTACTTCTCTGCTTCAACAATTTGCTCCGCCCCATGCCGAGTCCCCGGGCATTGTTGAAATTCTGCAACTAGGATATTATCTCTGGTCTCTTGAGGCCACTTTTAAAGTTACATTAGCAGTTTTAAGACATTTTAATACATGATGACACTGCAAATTCAAGACAGTAACAAATATTGTTAAAAAAATTTATATACTATTGCTACATGCATTTTTTCAGACAAGCCTTTGATGGTGATTATGATGCACTTCTTCTGTGCCGTTATGCTCTTTAATAAATATTCTGCAGTTCTTCTCGTTGCATTCAGTTTTTGTTTTAAAGGTTTCGATTTTAAACGTTTGGCTGTTCTCCTTTCCCCAGAGGTAAAATGAATAACTTAATGACTAGGGTAGTTCAATACAAACTTTTTAAAGTATTTGCTGTATTTTGCTCTTTGTAAATTTAAATAAAAATACATTAAAAACGATTGTGCTTCTGTATTTTTTGTTCAGTTTGCCAAGGCCAGTAGCCTCATTAAAGTTCACCCCAGTGTGAAAGAAACACAATCAGCAAAACGGTGGCTGGCTCTACACATGAATGTTGCTAGGCCATAACAGGTGACATTAACAGGAGTCTTTTCTCTAGTTGGTACCTAGGCCCATGTAGCTTCTTTCCCCAGGTGGCTGGCTTGATTTGTCAGCAGTGCATCGTTTTAAAGCAACTGAGAAAACACATTTGAGAGAGAACACACACTCAGGGCTGTGGGTATACAAATAAAAGCACTGCGATTGGATAATATAATCCCAGGTGACACAGAAGTCCTATGACTGGAAATCCCAGTGAATATGAAGTCGTGTTCGTGATTGGATCATACAATCCCAGGAGGAAGCTATACAGCAAATCAACACATTACTGTAAAGCCTCTTGAAATGAAAGATAAAGTATTGACCCACCCTATGGATGGGTCAGCACAACCTATGTTTTAACAATCCAAACATGTTTTCTTTCAAAGACATTTACGAAGGTCCCTCCCCATTTGATTCAATTTTTTTTGGCTTAAAAGTCATTTTTTAAGGTTTCCTGTTGCCAGGTGCCAGGTCTTCTTTCGGTTTGAGGCATTTGGAAATGTTTACTCAAATGTGTAGTTGTTTTACCTAAATTGCTATAATATAAAATAACATTAACAATAATGCAAATTGTGTTCATTATTTTATTAATCTTCAATCATTTATTAAGGCAATCCATTACAAAGCATTTCACAAACCACAGAATGATGACAGTTATGTCCAACGTATGGTTTGCACAAGTATTATTCATCTTCAGCATGCAAACTGGAGATGGAGAAGTAGAAGGAAATGCACTGTAAAACATGGCTATTGAATGACGCACAATTCTATTTCTATGCCGTAAACACCCTGGAATAAAATTGAAATGGTAGCAAGAGGAACCAAAAACACCTAGCTATTTGAAATTAAACAAAGAAACAAATGAAATGCTCCTAGCTATTGGAAAATAAATTTCAAGGGGAATACGGGGATGTACTGTAGCATGCGGGGTGACTGCGGTTTTCTAATTAGAGCTATCATTATCACAATCACAATCATAATCATTGTACGCAAATAACGGCTCACTCAGGGAACGGCCTGTCTATTACAGACCATTGGTAAGGTGGGGAATGAGTAGGTTGTTGGGGGGGTCACCAAATTTGTTACCATTTTGGCACAAACATGCACATGGTCTGGTCTACAAAGTCTACTGCAACGTCTACAGAACAACTCTTTGCACCCTTTAAGAAACCAAGCCTAGTCTTAACCGGGGGCGTATGTACAACATTAGGATTCAAGCTCCGTGGTAACTGTTTTAACATTTAATTTGATATGCATATGCTTTCACAACTGCTTCCTTTACCCACTGTTTCTTGGTCCTGGGAGATTCAAGGTTTTGTGGTTGACCTAGGACACACATTTCATTAAACAAGTCATCAAGACTTTAAATCAGGTGTGTGACCACTATATACGCTCTGTGCTTATCTTTCAGATTGAGTAGCGGGGAAACGCTGTAATCCCAAAACAAAAACATGTTTATTGAATTTGACAGAAAATAAGAAAACCTCACTGTTTTTACTACCAGTACACAGCTCTTTCTGATGCAGTCATCTTTATAAATTAATTAATGTACTTTGGAGAATTTAACACTCTCGTTTTTGTCATCATAAAAAAACATATTTAGGAACAAACAACGTCGATTTGTTCTATCAATATGTACTGAAAACACAGCCCCAATCAGCTTGGCTACATTGTAAACAAGTGCTGACTTTTAAAAATGTACAACAAAACCTATTGTCATACATGCAGTATATTTTCACTACCTTTGTAAAATAAATTTGTGGAGCTCCATGCACTGAACTCATTCAATACAAAAGTATAATAATACATTGTTTGTTCCAGACACAATAATGCTAGTAAATAAATCATAGCTTTTTTTAGGTTTACTTGGCTTTACTGTACAACTTACACATCTATAATTATAAACATTAGGAATCACATGTTCAGTAGTATAAGGAAAGCTATTAAAACAAGTTTAATAGAATTTGAGTTTCCATACTGTAGGCACATTTGTATCATGTAGATATTGGATTATTGTGATTTATCTTTGAGTAAATAATGTGTTTGCGTAACCCCTCTTATTGTACTTAGGATTGCATTTTCCTTTTTGATTTTAAACAAAAGAAGACACAATGCGCACATCCTTCTGCTGTAGAATAAGATTGGGCAATCAATACTGCAGACAGATGTTATCCATCTGGTGTTTTCTGTTTCAGCCGGTCAGACATGAGGCAGACACAGGGCTCCCTCCGGCTGTGTGCTCTGGAAACTACTGGTTCAACAAGGCAATGCATCGACAATTTAAACATGGCACAACATCAACAATTTAAACATGGCAATGCATCGACAATTTAAACATGGCACAACATCAACAATTTGAATGTTGCAATGTGTCAACAATGAAAAAAAAAACACTTCCAGAGACATTGCATGAAACAGCCTCAATGGAATGTAGCAATGTAGCAGCCTCTCCCTGAAACATGAAATTGAATCAGTCACTCTCTGAAAATGGCAATATATCAATCACACACTAAAGCATGGCAATGTATAAAACAATCTCTAAAACATGGCAATGTGTCAATCACTCTGTGAAATATGGCAATATATCAAACACACTCGGAAGCATGGCAAAGTATAAACCAATCTCTGAAACATGGAAACGTTTCAACCTTTTTTGAAACATGGCAACATATAAATTACTCTCTGAAGCATATCAATATACATGTATAAATTACTCTTTGAAACATGGCAGTGTTTCAACCAATTTCTGAAACATGAAATTGTATCAAGCAAGCTCAGAAACTTGTCAATGTGTCAACCTGTCACCGATCACGTAGCGTAGATGTAATTGAGGTGATTTAGAGCCATGCTTAGGTAAGGGTGACTGACCTGGACTGAAACCAGCTGACTTGTGTTGGTTCCCTGAGCGTATGGCTAGGCTTTAGCTCTGCATGCTATCACAGGCTCTCTTGTAGTGTGTAAGAAACACTAGTTCATCCCCCAGTCTGTCATACACATACATCAATAATCTAAATTAAATGTCTGGCAGAAAGTCTGAAATCTAGACATAGAGAATGTACAGTAAATTAACTGCTCTTTGAGGAATTACTAATTACGTCAACCTGCTATTAATTAACTATTAGAAACACGATTAGTATAAAGTTAAATCGCCTAAAGCAAAAATGCTACTATACCTTACTTATTGATTTTGCATCTACTATCTATTAACTATTCTACTGTATACTGTGCTGAACATTTTGTTCCATGTTCCCTCTAGGGAAACAAAAATGTATTCCTACAAAACAAGTGTAACTGACATCACACTTTGAAATAGATGCATCCTCAAGATTTGGGGAACTCAGTATTCTTGCTATCAACACTATCTCACTTAATATCCATGGCACGGTGTGCAAAGGTTAAATATCTATACCAACCAACAACCACAGCAAATACAATTGGAAGGTAATACAGGCCCAGCTAGAACCTTCCTATTTACATACTAATACCATTTAAATACAATTCCTAACATTAAGCCTGACTACATGTTTTATCAGTATTGTAAACTGGCTGGGTCAAACCCTGATTGGCTAAATGTCATAGTATATATTGTTTGAATTGATATGGTAACCAGTTCATTGTATGGAATACAGTATTGCCAATATACCGCGACTAAGGGCTGCAACGCATTGTGTTGTGCATAAGTACAGGTCTTTGCTGTGGTATATTGGCCGTATGACCGCTGTGCCTTATTGCATAAATACTGCCAAATGTAAAATACTAATTCTAGATTCCTACTCATTTATGCCGACACTCCAGAAATGGAAGACCTTTCATTTTGTTACCTGCAGTCATTTCCATTGTCTTCCACGGGGTAACTATTGGTCACCTTATTGATATTCTATCTTCTCTTTGTGCTTCTTATTTGGAATTGTATTAGTGCATTGTGTTGATGCATGCTTTATTGGAAATGCAGTTTGCTGGAGACTCATTATGAAGATGGAATATATAAGTTTCAGTCAATAATGTGAAAGCATTAATCTCGATCGTTGACAACGATTCCTAAACAGTTGAACCTTTTGTAACTAGCACATGCTTTATTTTACTGTTCTCTTTTAAAGTAAACCATTATATGCCCTCCCCCCACCAAATTTTAATACTTGAATAAATAGAGATGTTTAAATATGAAGAAAAATATGACTTCAAATCCGCAACATGAATAAATACTGTCATTTTTACAATAAATAAACTATACATGGATTATTTTTCCATAATCCAGCATACACAACCACTCCCAAGTTATCATATTAAAAAATATGAGACTGCACAGACTGACAAGTTACAGACTGGCAAAGACTGACCTAAGAAATTCCCTTCTCTGAAAATGGTATGCTAGTCCACATCACCACTTTGACAGCTTACACCTAACAGTCTTTTACTCTGTGTTTCCTTCTTTTCCCCTTCTTCTCTGTTCCACTGTTTTCTTCTTATCTTTTTTTTTCATTCTTCTCTCTATCAGATCCTGTGGCCTGTTCTACTGCATTCCATCAAGCGGTGAAATTCAAAAATAAAACCTATCTCCGAACCAGTCTCTGAAGTCTTTCTCCAAACAAAACGGAGTCTTAATAATTTGTTCACCGTGACAGGCCAGAGGAAAAATTTAAAGAAGAAGAATCGAAAGATGAAATATGAAGATGCCGTGAAGCATTTCCACATTTCCATTTAGCTTTCTCCACAAGGGGTCCAACATTCAGACAACCACGACCCAACCCGTACTTCCGACACAGGGTTTAGAGCCTCAGATGGGGGTATGTGGAAAGCTCAGATAGGGGTGGTCTTGGTGTGGTGCTGATCATCAGGACCTGGTTCCTCATAGGGTGGAGGGACGGAACATGGCTTGATGCCTCGGTTTTTCATGTAGAGGATGAGTTGGTCTGGGATCTCAGCCAGGACATCCTTAGCTAGTCGGGCCATGCTCAGCACGTGGTTGCCAGTCCGGTCCATGTAGTCTCTGAATGGGACAAACTGACGGCCATTTTGAATATTAGACACGACATCAGTAAACAATGTATCTGAATGGAAGACATTGGAGACAGATAAGCAGAGAGTGGAGTGGACATTTCTAGAACAAACTGATTCCAACCGAGGCATGGCTCCTATTCTGTCACCTCACATTTTGATTTACTTTTCAACTTCAGAACAATGACATCAAGTGGAACTAGAGTTTTTTATTGTAGATTTTTTCACTCGTCACTGATTTTCCTGACACACCAAGCCAGGGTGTGAATGTGTAAAGAATGGCTGGAACTTTCACAAACTACACAATGCCTTTTACCATACTGTATACACTGTAAATTACTTTTCAGTGCTCAAATTTCAAAAGGACAGTAAGTTCTACCTGCACAATGTCTCTCTCTGCCAGCTTCCCCCTGGAGGAGATTCTGATGTCATCACCATCCAGTTCCACCATGGCTGTCCAGGAGAAAGAAGACAGTAACTACCCATTAGACTTCTTTACAATAAACCGATTGGCTAACACAATATATCACCTGTGTAACAAAAAAAAAGAATTTTAGTAATGAGACACCTCTGGGGTTTGCAGTATATGGCCAATTTATACTATATAGCCAAAGGTATGTAGACACCCCTACTCGTGGTGGAGGAGGGATAATGGTCTGGGGCTGTTTTTCAGGTAATGGGTTAAATCCCTTAGTTTCAGTGAAGGGTCATCTTAATGCTACAGGATACAAATATATATTTTAGACAACTGGGTGCTTCCAACTACGTGGAAACAGTTTTGGAAAGGCCCTTTCCTATTCCAGCATGACTGTGCCTCTGTGCACAAAGAGGGTTCCATAAAGACACGGTTCGATAGGTTTGGTGTGGAAGAACTCAAGTGGTCTGCAAAAAGCCCTAACCTCATACCAATTGAACACCTTTGGGATAAATTGAAAAAGCGATTGCGAGTCAGGTCTTCTCGTTAGACATCAGTGCCTGACCTCACAAATGCTTTTTTGGCTGAATGTACTGAAATTCCTACAGACAAACTTCAAAATCTTGTGGAAAACATTGCCAGAAGAGTTGCACCTGTTATAGCTGCAAACGGGGGGCCAACTCCATATTTCAGTTTTTCTCAATCGCTTTGAGTCATTTTTTTTAAACATTCACAAAACTCTAAGTGTAATCATCACAACTGTTTGATCAGACATTACAACTCTATTTTATGTCTGAAAGATATAGTAACACGGCAAAACATTTAATTTGTCTTTTGAAACCTAGTAATTGTGTCAGAGAGAAGTTGTCTTTTCATTGTGTGAAGTGTACTGCTCAAAGTATTTTTAGATATTTTTTCACCACGGCAGTCCACCCTAAAAATGTTTTATTATATACATACTGTATAGAATTTCTTCTCTTATTTGTTGACTGCTTTATGTACTAAACAAGAATGTCCGTTTTGTCTAACTGAATGCTATCGTGTATCTCACTGAGCGCTTTAGATACAGATTTCAACAGTAAGTAAACATTTACTGGGAAAAGATAATACTGTACAATACTGTAGTACACAGAAAAAAGAAGATTCACATTTGTTTGTATACAGTACATATATTTTTGTAGAATAGTGTTACATGTAAACAGAAAATTCACATTTGCATGTCCAGTTTAAATATTTCTTACATTTGAAGTAATGTATATTGAAGACGATATTGCCAAAAAATGAAGTCCATACAAAAAAACCTACAACAATGTAAAACTGTGGTAGTTCTGTAAAAAAAAATCTATTATACCTCCTCACAGTACATTACACTACAAATTCTGTAAATAACAATACATTGTATTGTACATACTCACAGTACGTAACACTACAAGTTCTGTAAAAAAACAATACATTGTATTGTACCTCCTCACAGTACATAACACTACAAATTCTGTAAAAAGCAATCCATTGTACCTCACAGTACGTAACACTACAAGTTCTGTAAAAAACAATCCATTATACCTCCTCACAGTACGTAACACTACAATTCCCACCTTCTTGGTAGGCATACTGATGCTCTTTGGTGAGAGATTTTCTTCACCGGGGGGATAAATCGCCTCACATGGCGCAACCATCCCCTACAATGACCACCTGTGATATACTCACAAGCAGCATTTATAGCATCTAATAGAGACATCTGATCTTTTGCCCGATAGTCATATACATGCTGAAATCTTCTATTGGATTCAAGAATGGGAAGTACGGAGGATGGAACATCATTGTTATCCTTTCATGCACACCAAACCATTCCCTAACAAACATTCCATGTCATAAATATTATGGAATGTACATGAACGGTATGTCTGACAGACTTTGAACATTAAATGGATCATTGTGATGATGCTCACACGATGACAGAATGTTTCGAAGTCAACGCATCATTTCAGATCAGCAAGCCATGTGCATGTGGTTATCGTTCAAATTGTAGATAAAGGCACACATTTCCCAAAACGTGCAATTTGATTGAATGAAAAACTAATTAAACTGGTGTGAACAAGAAACTTGTTCAGAGATAAAGTTATTTTGGACCATTCCTCTTTACATAACATCTGCAGTTCAGTTAGGTTTGATGGTTGCCGAGCATGGACAGACCGCTTCAAATCACCCCACAAATTTTCAATGATATTCAGGTCTGAGGACTGGGATGGCCATTCCAGAACATTGTACTTGTTCCTCTGCATAAATGCCAGAGTAGATTTTGAGTAGTGTTTTGTGTCGTTGTCTAGTTGAAATATCCAGCCCCTTCGTAACTTCAACTTTGTGACTGTTTCCTCTACATTATTCTCAAGTATCTGCTGATATTGAGTGTAATCCAAGCAACCCTCAACATTAACAAGATTCCAAGTACCGGCACTGGCCACCCAGCCCCACAGCATGATGTAACCTCCACCAAATTTTACTGTGGGTAGCAAGTATTTGTCTTGGAATGCTGTGTTCTTTTGCCGCCATGCATAACGGCCCTTGTTATGACAAAATAACATCTTTGTTTCATCAGTCTACAGCACCTTCTTCCAAAATGAAGCTGGCTTGTCCAAATGTGCGTTTGCATACCTCAACCGACTCTTTTTGTGGCGTGTGTGCAGAAAAGGCTTCTTCCGCATCACTCTCCCGTACAGCTTTTCCTTGTGCAAAGTGCGCTGAATTGTTGAACGATGCACAGTGACACCATCTGCAGCAAGATGATGTTGTAGGTCTTTGGAGGTGGTCTGTGATAGCTTTTTGTAGCCTTCCCCTAAACCATAACGTTGAACAATATTTGTTTTCAGGTCATTTGAGAGTTGTTTTGAGGCCCTCATGTTGCCACTCTTTAGAGAGAGTCAAAGAAAACATCAACTTGCAATTGGTCACCTTTTCTCATGATTGGATGCACCGGTCTATGACTTTTTAGATTTAATGAGCTCACCAAACCAATTGTATTTTCCAATTAATCAGTGCTAGGTAGTTACAGGTATTCAAATCAACAAAATTACAAGGGTTCCCAAATTTATGCACCTGTCTAATTTCATTTTTTGTTATTGAACTGCAGCCTTATTTCACTACTGACATATTACTGTGTCCTTCAGTTATTACTGCTAATCCAAACACCCAATTATTTATAAATGAAAATCATGGAAATTGTCAGGGGTGCCTAAACTTTTGCATATGACTGTACAATGCTTCTAAAAATTATTTGTCACCCTTTCTATTTTTTCTGCATATCTTTGTCGCTAAATGTCTAATAAAATGCTAATAACTAGGACACTACAATAGTTACAGGTTATCACCTCATATTTCACCTTGGTTTACCCAGAACTACAGTCTGACACAATTTGTTAAATACTCGATTAAGTTCTGGGATAATTCACGTGTTAAGGGGAGATACCGGATTAGTGCAGGATTAAAAAACTCCACCACTCTATTCATAAAATCACACAAAACTATACAGGCCAAACATCTGCAAATGTATGATATTTTCAAAGGCCCAGAACTGAAGCGGCTTGTTATTTCATGAATATTGTTATTTCATGATGTATTTATTATACTTTTTATGTTTACTCTTTCTGTTCACAAGAGATTTAATCAAATTAAACCTGATCTGCATTGTGGGAGTCAATATTTTTGTAGACGGTTAATATGACCTCCATATAGATCATTAAAACAGGCACATATTCATGAGAACGTTCCCAAGCTATGTAATTAAACATACAATATAAACATATTTTTCAAGCCAACACCAGCTAGCCTCTGTATAATCACAGAGCACACAAACTCTGATGAGGATCAAAGTTGTGACCATATGTTTTTCAATATTTAGATTGTATGCAACAGCTGTGTAGTGGGTTCAGACATCTGCTTATCAACAAGGGATTTCCCTCAAACTTCCAATTAAGTTAGCATAACTAACTGAAACTTTCTGGAATAATATAGCTACTCCATTACATTTCATTATTTACAGAACATCCAATCGAATGCATGTAGGCCAGAGCGAACACTGGGCATATTTGATAGAGGAAGTGAAAAGATTCAGTTCTGCTAATTATTTTTTGTAATTTATGATAAATGATTTCTTTAGTTTGGGTCAAGGACTATACAAAAACGTTATGTAACACATTTTCTACTTATTACAAGCCCTATTAATAAGTATATTTCAAAATAACATGGTCACAATTTATTTTGAATATTTTATATATTTTAAAATGTGATTTTGTATGAGCAGGAAAGAGAAAGGGTCAATCAAAAATCTCACCGTCAAACTCAGCTTGTCCCACTCCCACGATGATGATGGACATTGGGATTTTAGCAGCCTGCAGAACAAAAACATGCACAAACAAACAAACAAACAAACAAACAAGTAGATTTCATGTAACATTGTCAGGGCAAAGGCCAAAGGTTTTATGCATGTACCCAGCTGACATGTACCCAGCTGACATTAACTTAGCTGACATGTACCAAGGTGACATGTGACGTGTACCCAGCTGACATGTACCCAGCTGACATGTACCCAGCTGACATTAATTCAGCTGACATGTACCCAGCTGACTTTATCGTCTTATGTAAAAAAAGGAATACAAGGCTGAAAAACAAAGATAGCTCAGAAAAGACTGAGTAAATATGGAAAGTCCATCTTAGACCAATGCAACATCCTCAAAAAGCCCCAGTTTATCATTGTTCACACTGCGGATGATGCATTGGGCTTACTCAGTGACAGACCAGCAACACAATTCCAACAGTCTGCAGAGTCTGCTAATCCAGTCCCAGAGCAGCACAAAACAAGGAGGCCATTGGACGAGGTACAAGGACCAGCATTTGCTTCCAATCTGCTCACATTCCAGCACAGCAGATTGTTTAGTCAGTCTCCATATGCAGTTGTGAAGCACAGCTGCAGGCTTGACCATCAGAAAACTCATTGGAATTTCAACAACATAACATGTTGTCAATATTTTCACCAGGCTTCACACTGGAGACTGAAAAACCTTTTTTTTGGTCAGTTGTGGATATAACGCTGCCTTGAGGAATACAAATCTTATAGTAAAACATTTAGAATGTCAGTCAATACATAGTTTGTCCAAGTTATCTACTAATGCAATGATGAATATAATAATTCTTGATTTTGAATGGCAGAACAGTATTTTTAGGATATGACTGTACCAGAAACATCCGGATCTTCTTTGGTAAAGCAAAATCAAATATTTAAATTGTATGCACATTGACAATATTGTTGCAAAATAATTGTTTTGAAATTATTATTTTAGTATACAGAATGATGCCAAACAGTATGGAGATCTTCTCTACAATCTTATATAAATGTATATAAAATGAGTAGAAGCACATAGCAGAGGAAAATAACATATAATACAAAACATTATTTAGTCTGCATTCACGTCCAAACGTCAATTTATCAGAATCCATCAAATCACGTCCCAATACCAATATTCAACCACATCTCCATCATGTCATTTTTTTATTGCCAGGTACTGAACTAGTATTGTAAAAAGCATCTGTTAAAATGTGGAAAAAGGTATGTTTAAATGTGTCAGGTACGTTTAAATGTGTCAGGTATGTTTAAATGTGTCAGGTATGTTTAAATGTGTCAGGTATGTTTAAATGTGTCAGGTATGTTTAAATGTGTCAGGTATGTTTAAATGTGTCAGGTATGTTTAAATGTGTCAGGTATGTTTAAATGTGTCAGGTATGTTTAAATGTGTCAGGTATGTTTAAATGTGTCAGGTATGTT
>JACXGM010016474.1:0-20444 GCA_016801145.1 Umbra pygmaea | reverse complement strand
ACAAATTCTAGGAACAGTAAGAAGGCCGGCATCTTGTGAACATAATGTACGTGTGGGTATGTATGGTTGCACCAAATCAGACAGATAAGTAGGGGAAAGTCCATGTAGTGCTTTGTATGTTAATAGTAAAACTTTGAAATCAGCCCTAGCCTTAATGGGCAGCCAGTGTAGAGAGGCTAGAATTGGGGTAATGTGTTCCCATTTTGGTGTTCTAGTCAGAATTCTGGCGGCTGTGTTAAGCACTAACTGAAGTTTTTTTAGGGTATTGTCTGGGTAGCCAGAAAAGAGAGCATTACAATAATCCAATCGTGAGGTAACAAAGGCATGGATTAACTTTTCTGCATCATTCTTTGACAGAAAATTTCGAATTCTTTGCAATGTTCCTGAGACGGAAAAAAGCTGCTCTTGAGATATTTTTTACATGTTCGTCAAGAGAGAGATCTGGGTCCAGAGTAACACCAAGAGTAACACCATTTTCAATTATGTCACTGTACATAAAACTATGCTACATTACCGCGATCCAGCCGCAAACCGCAAATGAATGCCACCGAATCTGTTGAGTCGTCTGGTAGTGGTGCGTCAAACGCAACGTATATTTCTATCCAATTAGATTGAATTCGGTATTGATGACGAGAGAAATATTAACGGTAACTTCACTGAAATTATTTGAAACTAAAGTAACGAGACAATTTTGTAAAATGTAAGGAGTAGAAAGTACCGATATTCGTGTTAAAAATGTAAGGAGTAAAAGTAAAAAGTCGGCACAAAACAAATAGTAAAGTAAAAATGTCTGAAAAATCTACTTAAGTACAGTAACAAAGTATTTGTACTTCATTACTTCCCATCTCTGCATATGAGAGCCTGCCTGGAGTTTGCCAAAAGGCACCTGAAGGACTCTCAGACCATGAAAAACAAAATTTTCTGGTCTGATGAATAAAAGATTGAACTCTATGGACTGAATGCCAACCATCATTTCTGGAGGAAACCAGGCACCGCTCATCACATGGCCAATACCATCCCTACAGTGAAGGATGGTGGTGGCAGCATTGTGCTGTGGGCATGTTTTTCAGCAGCAGGATCGAGGGAAAGATGAATCCAGCAAAGTACAGAGACATCCTTGCTGAAAACCTTCTCCAGAGCGCTCTTGACCACAGACTGGGGCGAAGGTTAATCTACCAACAGGACAACGACCCTAAGCACACAGCCAAGATATCAAAAGTGTGGCCACAAGACAACCCTTTGAATGTTCTTGAGGTGCCCAGGCAGAGCCCAGACTTGAACCCGATTGAACATCTCGAAGAAGAATGGGAAAAAGAATGGGGAAAAACTGCCCAGATATAGGTATGCCAAGCTTGTAGCATGATACTCAAAAAGACTTGAGGCTGTAATTGCTGCCAAAGGTTCCTCAAGAAAGTATTGAGCAGAGGCTGTGAATACTTATGTACATGTGTTTTTTCTTTTTTTATATACATTTGCTAAGATTTAAAACACACATCTTTCACATTGTCATTATGGTGTATTGTTTGTAGAATTTTGAGGGAAATTATTATTTTAATCCATTTCAGAATACTGGTGTAATATAACATTTTGTGGAAAAAGTGAAGCGCTTTGAATACTTTCCGGATGCAATGTATGACATCACCACTACCCAGGGCCTTCGCTGGTGGGGTGAAAAGTGGTGACAATTATAGGGGCCCCCACTGCACAGGGGGCCCCACAAAATCCAGCAGTTATACTATATAGGCCCCTGTTATGTGAATTATTCTAATATTTATATTAGTTCTATGCCGGAGATTTGAATGAAGCATGCAATTTGGTTAAAGTAGCTTTCAAAATATCTGCTCCAGCTTCAGTTAGTGACAAACATTAGATGGACCCAATGAAGTTGTAAGTCCCACCCCAACTCGTGAACAGAACCAATCAGAGTTGAGGCGGCAGCGGAGGTTAACGATGAACTTGGTGGAAGAGCAGAAGTCCGACTGATTGAAAATGTCAGGGAAAGGAAAACATAAATCAGGGTACCAGAAACGCCATGAAAAGAAGGAGAGGGAGGCCAGGACAGTTGCTGTATCCCAGTTGATCAAGACGTTCTTTAAGATGAGTTGGTGTATTGTTATTTATTTCGCTGCTCAAATAGGAAAAATCCTGTCTACATTAGTCATTACCAGCGCGCTGCGCCTTCGACCGAATGATTACGTGGTCAAAATCCCGTCTTTTATGCAATTGTGATTAGAGTTGGTTTGTAAAACACACAGAAAAAATTTACACGAGTCACGACTATGAACTATGTGTTCCAGGGCATTCCAGTTTGCGGAAACGGAACCCCCACCAGCACAATAATGCCCATTTGTGACTGCAGTTGGATGATATAGACTGTAAAAGTGTCTGGATTCTGGAGATTTGGTATTTTGGACCATTCCTCTTTAAAAAACATCTCCAGTTCAGTTAGGTTTGGTGGTTGCCGAGCATGAACAGCCCGATTTAAATCACCCCATAGATTTTCAATGATATTCAGGTCTGCGGACTGGGATGGCCACTCCAGAACATTTTACTTGTTCCTCTGCGTAAATGCCAGAGTAGATTTTGAGCAGTATTTTGGGTTGTTGTCTTGTTGAAATATCCAGCCTGGCATAACTTCAACTTTGTGACTGATTCCTTTACATTATTCTCAAGTATCTGCTGATAATGAGTGGAATCCATATGACCCTCAAATTTAACAAGATTGACTGTGCTTAGTGTTTGTCTTGGAACACTGTTCTTTTGCCGCCATGCATGATGCCCCTTGTCATGACCAAATAACTAAATTTTTGTTTCATCAGTCCACAGCACCTTCTTCCAAAATGAAGCTGGCTTGTCCAAATGTGCGTTTGCATACCTCAAGCGACTCTGATCACATCACTCTCCCATACAGCTTCTCTTTGTGCAAAGTGCACTGAATTGTTGAACGATGCACAGTGACACCATCTGCAGCAAGATGATGTTGTAGGTCTTTGGAGGTGGCCTGTGGGCTGTTTTTGACCATTCTCACCATCCTTTGTCTCCAATATTTTACTTGACCTGCCACTTCTGGCCTTTACAACAACTGTGCCTGTGGTCTTCCTTTCCTAACGATGTTCATATATTGTGCAGTATATGATGAGGGTCCCACATCAATAGGAGTCATGTATACCCTCTGTCATATGCTGAGACCGTGGCTATGGAAACATGCATCTCGGAATCGCTGTGCCAAGGTTACATATGCCCCTCATCTTCACCTACATCGTCCAGTTTCTTTTTTGTAAAAAATTAAGACAGGGTCTGCGTCCATGTGGGGGCGCGGAGTGGTCGTATACATTGACAACATCCTGGTGTACAGGGCCACACGAAAACAACATGTGTCCTTGGTCTGCCAAGTCCTTGGGAGACTGTTGGAGCATGAGCTATATGTTAAGGCCGAAAAATGCCTGTTTTTCCATTGTAGCTGTGCGTATTTGGCTGACTCCAACCACAGTTAAAGCAGTACAGCGATTCCTAGGTTTCGCCAACTATTACTGTTGGTTCACTCATGGCTAAAGCAAGGTTGCGGCTCCGATCACGTCCCTGCTGAAGGGTAAGCCAAGCAGGTTGCGCTGGACCGAGGAGGCGGATAGGGCCTTCATCTCACTGAAGGACCTGTTCTCATTCGCACCTTTTTTAGCACACCCCGACCCAACGTTGCAGTTTGTGGTGGAGGTGGACACTTTGAGAGTGGGATCGGGGCGGTGCTGTTGCAGTGGTCAGGAGCCCCTGAGAGGCTCCATCCCTGTGCGTTCTACTCCCGGAGGCTGACACCTGGTGATTGCAACTACGACGTCGGTGATCGTGAGCTGTTGGCCATTGTCAGTGCCCTTAAGGCATGGTAAGACTGGCTTGAGGGGGCTGAACACCCTTTCCTCATTTGGACTGACCACCGTAACCTGGAGTACATTTGGTCAGCGTGGAGGCTGAACCCTCACCAGGCAAGGTGGTCTCTGTTTCTTACTCGTTTCACCTATGCTTTATCCTATATCCCGGGCAGTAAGAATCGTAAGGCAGATGCATTATCTCGCCAGTTTGACGTGGAGGAGTGCCCAGTAGATAACAGCCCCTTTATTCCTGAGGCATGTATTGTGGGCCCCGTTTTGTGGGAATGGTACACTGACATTCAACATGCTTTGCACACGGAGCCAGCTCCTGCAATGTCCTGTTGGAAGTCAATATGTGCCTACTACTGTTAGGGACAGGCTCATCTGCTGGGCGCATAACAACCCCTCCTCCGGTCATCCTGGTATTGGCCGCACGACCGACTGCCTGGAGGACAAGTCTTGATGGCCCACCTTAGCTGAGGACGTGAGGGTTTACGTCTCCTCCTGCTCAAATTGTGCCCAGAGTAAAGCACAGAGGCACCTTCCCGCAGGGAAATTATTGCCTCTTCCTGTTCCACAATGACCTTGGTCACATTTATCCATCGATTTCCTCACTGATCTCCCTCCCTCAGAGGAGAACACTGCGATCTTGGTGGTTGTGGACAGGTTCTTAAAGGCCTGCCGCCTCCTAACTCTCCCTGGGATGCAAACCGCAGAGGCTCTATTCATGCATGTTTTCCGGCATTATGATGTCCCGGAGAATATTGTCTCGACCTTGGCCCCCAGTTTACGTCTCGTGTATGGAGAGCGTTTATGGCGAATTTGGGGGTTGCGGTCAGTCTCACCTCTGGGTTCCATCCTCAAGCTAACAGGCAGGTTGAACGCCAAAATCAGGAAGTTGTCAGGTTTCTGAAGACGTACTCCCAGGACTGGCCGGGAGAGTGGGCTAAATCCCTTGCGTGGGTGGAATACACCCAGGATTCCCTACGCCACTCCTCCACGGGGCTTCCAGTGCAAGTTAGGGTAAGATCCGGTTCTGGCCCCTTGGCACCCGAGGTCAGACCCAGGCGGCACCTTGTGGTTTGAGAGGGGTATGGCCCTGAAGAGCAGTGCGGGGTTCCAGCCAGGGATGTGTTGGACCCCTCACTCCTACACAATTTCCACCTGCGGTGGCTGGATCGTCCAGCACCGCGCCCTCTGGGCCATCCCCAGGGCAGGGGGCGCCACGCCGCCGGAGCTTCCCATCCGAGGGGGGGGTACTGTCAGCATGGGAGATCTTGGAGCTTCCCAACTGATGCAAACTGGATCAGGTGCTCAGATTCCCCTGCCTTCTGATGTCACCGTTCCCCCTCCCACACAATACTGCCATCAGCAACAACCAGAGACCCCTACGCTTCTTCTGTTCCCTATTCAAGTGAGTTTGCTGATGAGGCTGTTTGTGTGGGTTATTGTTTTCTTGTATTTATGCCGTCACGATTGTTTAAACTTATGTAGACCTTTGAATTTGTATATTAAGTAGACCTTGTTATTCTCCACTGGTATGTAGACTGCTTTATGTACTTTTGTTGAAGCCAGCTGATTTTTGGAGGAGGTAAATCATATATTTGCTGTTCTTGTGATGTACGTTTGTGGCCAGTGTTTGCCACACTTTATTTTGATTAATCAAGTCTGAGTAAAATATATGCCTTGACCATTTTTCCCAGTAAATACTTGAATATATCATATCCTATGTGTGTAACTGCTCACTCTACACCACATTGTGACACACGTTCAACTTCTCAAAATGAACAGAATTAGAGAAATAATCAGTGTGTGGGAACTGTGTGAGAGACATACAAAATGTGAGGTAAGAATGTGTGTCCTTCACAGGTGGCTATATCTTTTTTCCAAAAAGTACCCTACTTACAATATAGTGAACACTACAATGAGTAGAACTCTGGACAGAAGTAGTGCACTAGAGTAGGAATAGGGAGCTTTTTGGGATGAGTGAACTTTGGACCAACTCTTGCTTTTCAGGCAAATGAACCATAAATCTCTGAGACAACCATATCAGACAAACACACACGCAAATGAGGACCATAAAACCACATCCCATGGTATCCTGTTATAGCATGGACTAGTTTGTTTATTTCAGACGGTGAACAAATTCAGAATTTCTTCATTTGGTCCACATTAAACCTCCAATGAACTGGGGTCATTTTTACATAAATTAAACATTTTCAATCAAAATAAAATATTGACTGTTTTCATAAAGATGTCATTAGATGTGTAAATGATGGTATTTGAAATAGAAATTAATAAAACAGTGAGTTTGTGTTTTTGGTCAAAGAAACCAAACAATTGTAAAAGTCATGTAAAAACAGTGACCAAAAATATGGCATCTACATTATTTCCTTCATTTACAATGCCTAAAGAAAATTATCATACCCCTTTGGAATAGTCACATTTTGTCTTACAGCCTGACATACATTTTTTTTTTTCAGCTTTATTTACACATTATGCTGTACAACATCCAGGGAAGGTAAAAAGGGAACAGTTCGGAAATATAAAAAAATAATGGAAAAGTGATCAGTACCATGATTTAATACTTCATAGAGCCAACTTTTGCTCACAAATGTCTCTAATAGCTTTGGACACCTATAATTTTGAATATTTGCCCATTCTTCCTAGCAGAATTGTTGAAGTTAGTTAAAATTTCATGGTGATCCAACAGTTGTCTTTGTCATGAAATACTGGGTGTAGGCTACCCAGTGATATATATACACATATATCTTTCTCAACTGCAATCAATAGAATGGGTGGACTTTGAATATTAGCAAGTGTATTTTTTTCGGGTGTATACAACACATGTTTAGCAACCCTCGATCAGTTTATCAAGACTCCATCACCATTTATGACTACCTGGGTGTGTAAAGTACCAAAGGAGAGGAGTTTGACGAACCATATCCGGAATAAACTCCCTTTGTATATGGACTCACAAAAGACATCCCACAAAAGACAGAGTTGTGATGCAATCATTAGGGTGTGTTCTGGGCAGGGGTCTCTCATATAGTGTTATAACCACTCCTCTCCCTCACCAAGCTAGCATCCACCCTGGGACCCACATCAGGATTTAAGCAACTTCCATTCTGTCTCCAGAGCCATAGTGAAACAAGGCATAGAAGTCATTACAGGAGGTGTAGCCTCTAGCTTTTCAGTGGACATTTTCTGAAATCTTATCGAGGGAGTACTGATAAGAGACTCCTAAGTTTGACTATATAGCCTTTGACGGGGAAACTAAATTGAGGCATTTGTTCTCTTTCGACGTTGAAGAAACTGTTAGCCCAACAAGATGTGTACAGGGAAGTGCTCGAAAGTCATTGCAGTCTCGCTCTATGTCCTGGCCGGAGTTTCAATCCTCTGTAACATCATAGCATTCTTCCCTGGTTGGTCAGTGGAGTATGCAAAAGTAGACAGCGAAGGAAATGGAGCTCGAATCACGGATGAGGTCAAATACATGGGTGGGCTCATTGGCGGAGGACTCATGGTGAGTGGCATTTTTTTTTTGATTATTTGTCAATCAGATAAGTAAGGTAAAGTTCTGTTCCATTTCGGTTTTAAGCCGTGTCCATTTGAAAAACATTCCTTTTAATTAATATTTTTTTCCCCATTTTCCTCCGTTCCCAATTCCAACTAACCCTGCCTTGTCGGCAGCTCCACAACTCCTTGGCCGGATCTGTGGGATGGCGAGGGTCACGCACATAGTTCATCCAACCACATGTCGCCCAGCCGCTGATAATTTTTTGCTCTGCTCATCCAACATGGAAGCCTTTTAGTCAGATCATGCACGGGATGATTACATACCGCAATTGAATTTACAGGCACCCAATCTGGACACAAAGAGTCTCTGAAGAGTGACATGATAGGATAGATAATCTGATTTATCCAACCCAATCCCAGGCAGCGCTATGCCAATTTGCGCTGCCTCATGCCGGAGGTCCAGGGAAAGTGAGAGATCCCATGGTCAGGCACGAACCACTGAGTAACACAAACAGATTCTATAGAGAATTGTTCACACCATGGTAGCCAGTTTTCTAACGGCTAAATGGGAACATTGTAGTATTGCAGTGATCAACATTTTACCAAATAAATGTATTTTCAAGTGTTTTTACTACTTCAAAATTTTTATTATTTCTACAGTGCCTTGTTCCAGCCATCCACATCCACCTGACCAGCAGTAATGGTTGCTGTGCCAACCGCTGCGGGGTAAGAAAAAATCTAATGTGTCATGTCACCCTTTCCCAAGCCTAAACTTAGCCATTAAGAGGACGAGAAAAATACTTGACCCTTTGTGTATCTGTTGTTTAATTACATTCTCACCTACTTTGAGCACATAACACTTTATACAGCAGAGAGTTTTTTTGGCATAGGCCTATGGGTGGGAAATGACAGTTTGCAAGGGAATTATTCACTGGGTGACATTCCAGTGACTACTTTCCAACCGAGTAGTTACAGGAACGTAGTTATAGGAAGAGTCCACTTCTAAACAGTTCTACTAACTACTCACCACCAAAATCGGTTTTGCTATTTGCATTTGCACTGATCAAGTGGCCATAGGAACTGGTAGGAGGGATAAAGAAGTGACACAAACACCGCACCGGGCTTTTTTAACGTCATCACTAGACTTTAGCGTAGCGCCACATACAACAACATTTCACCGTTTAATGTTTCTAACACTGGGTGTATGATTGGAGATAAGTGTGTAAATCATCTTATGTGTGCGGATGATCTGGTTGTTTTCAGCCCAAGTAGTGCTGGGTTCCTTCAGCGGCTTGCTGTTCGTTCAGATTACGAGGCTGCAAACGACATTCAATACAATTTCAAAAAAAAATTGTTTTCTTGATATGTTCTAATAACGAAGTTCGAAACGCGGAATTTAAAAACTAGACTGGAGTCATTTAATTGAGTAGCTACTTAACAGAGAAACACAAAAGACGAAGGCTCCAGCATAATATGTATTATACGCAACAGATAAACGAAGTGACCTCCGTAATTTATAAGTTGGACCAATCAACGTAGACCTAGGAAAAGGGAAAAGGGAAAGACCCTGCTCTGGAGTAGGAGCTAAAAGGAACTGCGGTGCGAGGGACTACATAATCCCCAAATTTCTCCTGTTGGAACACAAGAAATAAAGGGTTATAGGATTGTTATGTTCTAGGAACTGCAAAAATCCCTGCGGTCGGAAAGTGGGTATAATTATGGTTAGGTTCCTTTCACAATTAATGCTTTTCACAATTAAAACATTGACTTAGGTATTTAAAATACAGAAAACCTTTGCATTGGATGTTCAATTTAAAACAAAGTCACAATATGAATGAAAATGTACATAATGCATCTTTTAGTTTCAAGACAGAAATGCCTCAAAACTCATTGTTAGTTCCTGTATTTCTTTACTTTTTTATAAACCAAGTTTGTTGATGCCTAATTGAGTAAGAAATGTCAGAGGTTACATACGCTAACAAGACAAAAAGCTCTACCTCCTCTTTCCCTAAACTCTTATTATAAATTCACCTCAGATGTTCCTGTCCATTGGGTTCGCTGCAGCTGGGGTTGTTGGAGCGCTCTACAGTCTGTCTACATCTGCCCTTGGCCTGTCCAATGGACCTGTCTGCTTATATAAGCCGAAAACAGGAACAGAGATGTGGGGGAGACCCTTCCTTGAAGAGTATGTTCATTTTACTCATTTTATGTGGTTTTCATAATTAGATATATATTTTTCCAAAAGTTAGTGCCGTCGTTGGTGAAAGACTAGATCAAACATAATGTAATGTACTGTACTGTTAAGAACCTTCTGAAACAACATATAATTTAATTATTCTTTATCATTGCAGTGAAGGAAATTACCTGGGTAACACAAGCCTGTGGAATACTTGTATTGAACCAGATAATGTTGTTGAGTTTAACGTGGGGTTGTTCGCTACACTGCTGGTAGCTGCCTGTGTGGAGCTGGTGCTTTGTGCGATACAGATGGTCAACGGACTCTTTGGATGCCTCTGTGGTACATGTAGCAGCAAGGAGGTGAGGTTAGAGGCCAGAGGTTGTTTAATGGGAAAGAAATATTAAAAACATTGAAGGCGTTTAATTATATTTTGACCTCTATGTTCTTTTTATAGGAAGTGTGATGATATATGATGACAATAGACTGTGAGCATTTCTTCACCATGACCACTTGACAATGATAAAGAAGATCTGAGCCCCATCCATTTGTCAAGAGGAATGAAAGGTTGAACAGTAGTTCTTAAAATGGATACGATAGGCTGTTGAAAACACACCAGTGACTGTAACAATCATTCTGCAGTTTTGTTTATTGATATGACATGTTGCACTTTTGTTTTATTTTTCATATTTGAATAAAATATATGCATATGCTATTTTATTATTTAATAAACCATGAAAGAAAATACTAAGTATATCGGTGTTGTGACATTTGTAGTTAGTCATATACAATACACATTTCAAGGGGGTCCGCGTGGCGTAAGTGGGCTAAGTCGCTGCATTGCATGATGGGTTTGAGCCTGACCAGTTAGTGAACGTAATCATCCTTTGCATGATCTGACTAAAGGCTTTGTGTTGGGTGAACAGTGCAAAAAGAATTGGTGGCTTGGGTGACATGTTTTTTTAGATGAACCATCCCACAGATCTTTACAAAGGGTGGCGAAGCTGCCGACATGGCAGGATTAGAGAGGGAATTGGGAAGGGAAAAAATCTATTTTTATTAAAAATGCTTAAAGATTGAGAAAAAACAAATCAAATCAATTTTTTTATATATGAATTCCAAGAGTTGCGTTAATTTATGACCCGCTGTGTAAATTTTCTTGTGGGGAAACACTTGCGCTTTCCCCTTTCATTGTAGTACATCTCTGTTCTTGTTGTTGGGTCAGTGTACATGGGGGATTCTTTGAACAAGACATTGAGGGTGTAGGATGGCAGAGAGTGTGGCAGATTGCAACTACTGTAGGTCAACAGCTTGAGCAATTCCATGTGCTGGCCCATGCATGCTTTACAATCACACCAGGCTCATAGAACAGGGTTTGGCCCAAATAAATACCTATATATTTAGTGGGATTTAGAACTGGAGAGGTCTTGAGCTATGAGGCTGAATACTTTGAGCCACATTAGGCTAAAAAATAAATTAAAACTATAATTACTGCCACATGACATATGAGTGGGACACAGAAACTGTTATTGCATGTTGTTGGGCACCGCTGGGATTCCCAGCCATGCAGAAACATAATTTACAGTCCCTCCAGAAAAACAAAAAACAACAGATTTCAAATACAAGATCTACATCTGTAGTACAGTATAACTTAATTATAATATAAATATACAGTACACTTTACCAGTCACAGTTTCATCCGTGGCATTGCCTGAGTGGGTGGCTCCAGCCCCATTGTCCCCATGTTATGTCTTCAGTTTAACTCAATCGATTTTCTGTCCTGTCCACCAATAGATCGCATTCTTCCACTGTCAAACATAAACTGTCTCTCGTCCCTGTCACATAAACCAATGAAACGTACAGTGGAGACTGAGAAAGGACAGAATGACCCTAGTCCCCTGGCTCATAAACTATTGCAGCATAACATATGGGGACTAAGACGGAGGACTGGAGACATGGTCCTGCACAAAGAAAACCTTGGGCAGCCGATTTAAAGTGACATACACTAAAATTAACAGCAACATTTCACCACATTTATCTCCAAACAACGTTTAAAACAGTAATGGTAATTTTCTGAAGTCACTTTTTACCACATTTACAGCAATATTTGTGAACGTTGTTTTATTTACTTTTCTTGTAAAAAAATTCAATCTAAATCTAAATATTAAATGTTAAATCTAAATGTTAAATGTTAAATCTAAATGTTAAATCTAAATGTTAAATCTAAATGCTAAATGTTAAATCTAAATGTTTAATCTAAATCTAAATGTTAAATCTAAATCTAAATGTTAAATCTAAATGTTAAATCTAAATGTTAAATCTAAATGTTAAATCTAAATGTAAAAAGTTAACATTTTAAATGTTAAATTTTAAATGTTATATCCAAATGTTAAATGTTAAATCTAAATGTTAAATATAAATCTAAATGTCAAATGTTAAATATAAATGCTAAATGTTAAATTTAAATGTTAAATGTTAAATATAAATGTTACATCAAAATCTAAATGTTAAATCTAAATGGTAAATGTTAAATCTAAATGCTAAATGTTTAATCTAAATGTTAAATGTTAAATCTAAATGTTAAATCTAAATGTTACATGTTAAATCTAAATGTTACATGTTAAATCTAAATGTTAAATTTAAATGTAAAATGTTAAATCTAAATGTTAAATGTTAAAATCTAAATGTTAAACCTAAATCTAAATGTGAAATGTTATATCTAAATGTTAAATGTTAAATCTAAATGTTAAATTTTAAACCTAAATTCGCTTGGTAAAACTAAATATTTAGCTAAAATGAAAATTCACACTGCAGTGGAAGTAGGCAGAAAACTGAGAAGCAGTGGCAGTAACAACTGTCCTGTCCTGTTAGTAGTGTCCAGAGGGGTATCCCGGGAAAGTCAGACGCTGTCCTGTACACTGTCCTGTGACTCCCATGACTGTCCGGGACAGTCAGATACTGTCACGGGACAGTCAGACTTTGTCCTGTGACTCCCATGAATGTCCGCCCACTCCAATCACACCATAAAGTTACTCCGCCCACTTACCTATTCCATACTCCAACTGTATTAGTGGTGTAATAGTGTGTAATAGTGTGTATTAGTTATGTAATAGTGAGTATTAGTATTGTTATAGTGTGCATTAGTATTTTAATAATGTGTATTAGTATTTTAATATTGTGTAACAGAAAAAGTGTGTAATACTATTGTAATAGTGTGTAATAGTGTGTATTAAGATTGTAAATATGTGTAATAATGTGTATTGGTATTGTAATAGCACATATAAGTATACTAATAGTGTGTATTAGTATTGTAATAGGGATTAATGGTGCGTATTATTATAGTAACAGTACTAAAAGGTGTGTATTAGTATTGTAATGGTGTGTATCAGTATTGTAATAGTGTGTATTAGTATTGTAATAGTGTGTAATAATGTTGTAATAGTGTGTAATAGTGTGTAATAGTTTGTAGTATTGTTGTAATAGTACATAACAGTGTGTATTAGTATTGTAATATTGTGTATTAGTATTGTATATGTGTGTAATAGTATTGTAATAGTGTATAATAGTGGGTATTATTATTGTAACAGTGTTTAATAGTGTGTATTAATGTTGTTATAATGTTTAATAGTGTGTATTAGTGTTGTTATAGTGTGTGTTAGTATTGTAATAGTGTGTAATATTGTGTAATAGTATTTTAATAGTGTGTATTAGTATTGTAATAGTGTGTAATAGTGTTTTAGTATTGTAAAAGTGTGTAATATTGTGTATCAGTGTTGTAATAGTGTGTAATATTGTGTATTGGTGTTGTAATAGTGTTAATTAGTATTGTAGTAGTATATAATATTGTGTATTAGTATTGTGATAGTGTGTAATAGTGGGTATTAGTATTGTAACAGTGTGTAACAGTGTGTATTAGTGTTGTAATAATGTTTAATAGTGTGTATTAGTGTTGTAAAAGTGTGTATAAGTATTGTAATAGTGTGTATAAGTATTGTAATAGTGTGTAATATTGTGTATTAGTATTTTATTAGTGTGTATTAGTGTGTAATATTACTGTAATAGTGTTTAATAGTATTTAAGTATTGTAAAAGTGTGTAAAAGTGTGTATTAATATTGTAATAGTGTGTATCAGTATTGTAAGAGTGTGTAATGTTGTGTATTAGTGTTGTAATCTTGTTAATTAGTATTGTAATAGTATATTATATTGTGTGACAGTGTGTGATAGTGTGTAATAGTATTGTAATAGTTTGTAATAGTGGGTATTAGTATTGTAACAGTGTGTAACAGTGTGTATTAGTGTTGTAATAATGTTTAATAGTGTGTATTAGTGTTGTAAAAGTGTGTATAAGTATTGTAATAGTGTGTAATATTGTGTATTAGTATTTTATTAGTTTGTATTAGTGTGTAATATTACTGTAATAGTGTTTAATAGTATTTAAGTATTGTAAAAGTGTGTAAAAGTGTGTATTAATATTGTAATAGTGTGTATCAGTATTGTAAGAGTGTGTAATATTGTGTATTAGTGTTGTAATATTGTTCATTAGTATTGTAATAGTATATGATATTGTGTAGTAGTATTGTGATAGTGTGTAATAGTGGGTATTCGTATTGTAACAGTTTGTAACAGTGTGTATCAGTGTTGTAATAATGTTTAATAGTGTGTATTAGTGTTGTAATAGTGTGTATTAGTATTGTAATAGTGTGTAATATTGTGTAATAGTATTTTAATAGTGTGTATTAGTGTGTTATAGTATTGTAATAGTGTGTAATAGTGTTTTAGTATTGTAAAAGTGTGTATTAGTGTGTATCATTATTGTAATAGTGTGTAATAGTGGGTATTATTAATGTAACAGTGTGTAATAATGTTGGAATAGTGTGTAATAGTTTGTATTAGTGTTGTAAAAGTGTGTAAGAATGGTTTGTGTGTATTAATATTGTATTCATGTTTAATAGTTTGTATTGATTGTATTCGTTTTTAATAGTTTGTTAGTAATGTAGTAGTGTGTGATAGTATTGTAATAATGTGTAATAGTGTGTATTATTATTGAAGCTTCAGCTGAAGAAATTTATTACACATGCCCACCTGGAAGTTCAACTGCAAAAGGATGAAACAATGTATGTCAAATAACCACTATACTACCTATAAAAAGTGTGTAATAGTGTGTATTAATATTGTAATAGTTTGTATCAGTATTGTAATGGTGTATAATAGTGTGTGTTAGTGTTGTAATAGTGTATATTGTAATAGTGTGTAACAGTGTGTATTAGTGTTGTAATAGTGTGTATTAGTATTGTAATAGTGTGTATTAGTGTGTTATAGTATTGTAATAGTGTGTAATATTATTTTAGTATTGTAAAAGTGTGTAATAGTGTGTATTATTAATGTAACAGTGTGTAATAATGTTGTAATAGTATGTAATAGTTTGTATTAGTGTTGTAAAAGTGTGTAAGAATGGTTTGTGTGTATTAATATCGTATTCATGTTTAATAGTTTGTATTGATTGTATTAGTGTGTAATAGTTTTTTAGTAATGTAGTAGTGTGTGATATTATTGTAATAGTGTGTAATAGTGTGTATTATTATTGAAGCTTCAGCTGAAGAAATTTATTCCACATGCCCACCTGGAAGTTCAACTGCAAAAGGATGAAACAATGTATGTCAAATAACCACTATACTACCTATAAAAATTGTGTAATAGTGTGTATTAATATTGTAATAGTGTGTATCAGTATTGTAATGGTGTATAATAGTGTGTGTTAGTGTTGTAATAGTGTATATTGTAATAGTGTGTAACAGTGTGTATTATTGTTGTAATAGTGTGTATTAGTATTGTAATAGTGTGTAATATTGTGTAATAGTATTGTAATAGTGTGTATTAGTGTCTTATAGTATTGTAATAGTGTGTAATAGTGTTTTAGTATTGTAAAAGTGTGTATTAGTGTGTATCATTATTGTAGTAGTGTGTAATGGTGTGTATTATTAATGTAACAATGTGTAATAATGTTGTAATATTATGTAATAGGTTGTATTAGTGTTGTAAAAGTGTGTAAGAATGGTTTGTGTGTATTAATATTGTATTCATATTTAATAGTTTGTATTGATTGTATTAGTGTGTAATAGTTTGTTAGTAATTTAGTAGTGTGTGATAGTATTGTAAGTGTGTAATTGTGTGTATTATTATTGAAGCTTCAGCTGAAGAAATATATATTCCACATGCCCACCTGGAAGTTCAACTGCAAAAGGATGAAACAATGCATGTCAAATAACCACTATACTACCTATAAGGTGTTCTGAGTACAAGGTATGAAAGTCCAAAACTTAATTGAATATGTTCTGGTCAACTGATATTATTAACACAACACTTTCTCTGTCTTTCACAAACACAAACACACACACACAAATGATCTATTATCTAATGATGAAGAGCTTACATTATTTGAAGAATGTGGGGTAATTTAAATATACAAAATTAAAGATAAAAAATACATACTCTGCTGATTTTGTAGGGCACCCAGAACACATCCTGTTATTAAGTAATATTGTGGAATCGTTAGTCTACTCTACACGATGATATAAAACACATTTGTTGAGTAAATGGAATGCAATTTACAATTCCATTTACCATGTTTTTGTAAAGGAACCATACAATTATTCTGCCTTGCAATTACGTTTTTGCATTTTGTCCCAAGATAAGTTACAATTTCTCTGGAAATTGTGAAGTGTTCTTGTGACCAGCCATAGCTTCCAGCTGGAGTGGGTGGAGTAAATGGCTGGAGTGTTTGGAGTGGGCTGAAACACTGTGGAGTGTTTGTAGTGGGTGTAGTAACTGAGTGGAGTGGGTGGAGTAACTGGGTGGAGTGGGCTGAAACACTGTGGAGTGTTTGTAGTGGGTGTAGTAACTGAGTGGAGTGGGTGGAGTAACTGGCTAGAGTGTGTGGAGGGTTTGGAGTGGGCGGAGTAACTGGTTGGAGTGGGTGGAGTAACTGGGTGGAGTGGGCAGAGTAAAGGCTGGAGAGTTTGTTTAGTATTAGAATGCTAATAAACAAATACTCAATAATACACAGTTTTACAATACTTATACACACTATTACAATACTAATACACAATAATACAATACTAATACACATTATTAAAATACTTACACAGACTATTACAAATTCTAATAGACACTATTACACAATATTACATTAGTAATACACAATAGTACACACTAATACATTATTAATACACACTTTTACAATACTCAGACTAAAACAACACTAATACACACTATTACACACTGTTATATTACCAATACACACTATTACAATATTAATACACACTATTACAACAATAATACAGACGATTACAATACTAATACACACTATTACATACTAATACATTATTAATACACATTATTACAATACTAATACGCATTACTACATACTAATACATTACTAATACACATTATTACAATACTTATACACACTTTTATGTAGTATTACAATAATACTACACACTATTACACACTATTACAATACTATTACAATAATAATATAGACTATTTTAATACTAATTCACACTATTACAACATTAATACACACTATTACAATACTAATACACACTATTACAATACTAATACACACTATTACAATACAAATAAACACTTTTATGTACTATTACAATATTAATACACACTATTACTCACTTTTACAATACTAATACACACTATTACAATAACAATACACACTATTACACACTCTTACAATACCTTTACACACTAAAACAACACTAATACACACTATTACACACTGTTACAATACTAATACACACAATTACACACTATTATACTACTAATACACACTATTACTATACTAATACACACTATTACAATAATAATACAGACTATTACAATACTATTACAACACCAATACACACTATTACAATACTAATAAACATTTTTATGTACTATTACAATACTACTACACACTAGAACACACTATTACAATACTAATACACATTATTACAGTACTAATACACACAATACAATAATAATAAACACTATTACAGTACAACTACACACTATTACAACACTAACACACACTATTACAATACTAATACGCACTATTACAATAATGATACACATTTTTACATACTATTACAATACTAATACACAATATTACAATACTAATACACACTATTACAATATTAATACACACTATTACAATACTAATACACACTTTTATGTACTAAAAAAGGCCTTTACAATACCAATACACACTGTTACACACTTGTACAATATTAATACACACTATTAAAATACTATTAAACACTATTGCAATACTATTACACACTTTTACACACATGTTACAATACTAATACAACCTATTAAAATATTAATACACACTATAACAATACTAAGACACACTATTACATAACTTATACAAACTATTACAACACTAATGTAGTTGGAGTATGGATTAGCTGAGTGGAGTAGGCGGAGTAACTGTATTGTGTGATTGGAGTGCGGACAGTCATGGGAGTCACAGGACAGCGTCTGACTGTCCCGGGACAGTAATGAGAGTCACAGGACAGTGTCTGACTGTCCCAGGACCCTCCTCTGTACACTATAAACAGGACAGTTTTTGCTGCCACTGCTTCTCAGTTTGCCGCCATTGCTTTTCATCAAGCTTTTATTTTGAAGGCCTACTTCAACTGACCTGTAGTGTGAATTTGCATATTAGCCAAAATTTTAGTTTTACCAAGCACATTTAGGTTTATCATTTAACATTTAGATTTAACATTTAACATTTCCATATAACATTTAACATTTAGAATTTAGATTTAACATTTAACAAGAAAAGTAAATAAAAAGTTCACAAATATTGTTGTAAATGTGGTAAAAAAGTGACTTAAAGAAATTATAAAGAAACACCACCTCTTTAAATGTTGTTTGGTGAAAAATGTGGTGAAAGGTTGCTGTTAATTTTAGTGTGTGTTGCTTTACAATCTGCGCCCCATAAGCAGCACACAGTCATGATTTAGACCAGTGGTTCTCAAACCTCTCATGGAGGCCCACAACCATGCCATATATTAGATGTATCACAGAGCTAGCACACCTGAATAAAATTGTCAACTAATAATCAAGCCATTACCTGCTTGAATCAGGTGAGCTAGTTCAGGGCTACAACAAAACTGTGAGATGGCTGGGGTCCCCCAGGAGAGGTTTGAGAACCACTGATTTAGACCCACACACATTGCCAAGACCACACCACCTGGGGACACCAATACCCAGTGTGTCACGGTTCGTGAGAAGATAGGAGTCAAACGCAGAGGATACGGTCAAATAATGAGTTTTACTGAGACAACAGACAAAGCTGATACAGAACAGAGAGGAAAGATAGTTCTAATACACATATAAATCTTTATCAGTACTGTACTTGTCTATAGCAACAGAATAGACACTTCAGTAGTAAAATAATAACGAGACATAGTACACTTAAAAAAATAGCTTCCTGAAAACGTGGAAGACTTAGAGAATCGTAACCATACATATAAACAATAACCCACATCCTCACAACAGCAGAATACAGCTTATATAGGAGCAGGCAAGACACAGCTGATCCCAGTTTGGTGCTGATGAGCTTGTGGGTGGCCCCCTGGACCAGAGTACACTATATCATAGAACTTACTGAAAACATCAGTCTTCAGCATAGACTTAAATGTTGATATTGAGTCTGTCTCTCACATGGGTTGGCAGATCATTTCACAAAACTCAAACTCTATATGAGATTTGTTAGGGTTTTATAGATTTAATTGAAAGGTGGGATAAATAACAATAAAAGCAGTAATGGTATAAGGCAAATAAGTTTAGAGGTAGCACCGTTGGAAATAGATAGAAAATATAAACTGGGATGGATATTAGATAATTACATTGGGTAGCTACAGCTGGATTTGCTCTCCAGGAACCTGCTTAATGGCAGAGCTCACTTGTGGTGTTTCAACAGTTTCAATCTCAAGTATTTTCTGCTTGTCGTCTACATTTTGCAGGATTAATTTGACAACATTGCATTCCTTTGTTACTGGGGTGTCACAGCCAAAGGTGTGGAGCTTTTAAGTCTCCTTTCTCACAGCTGGCAATCCAAATGTCTTCACCTTTTTCTCCAGAACAAAGCTCTGCTGACTTCCTATATCCAGTAGACAACGCACCTTTCCCCTTTAATCATTCTCCCCATGCTGTTACAGTTTGCAGAAAAACAGTGTTTTGCTTTCCTGTACTTGTCTGTACTATGTGGGGAGCCACAGAACAAATGGGAGTGTCAGTATTCTCTGGAGCACTGTCTGGTGATTCAGCCTGTTCACCCTTGTCACACATTATGAGGTGGTGCCTCCGTCCACAGAAACTGCACAACACACTTGGTTCGACAAAATTTGGCAAGATGTCACTGACCCAGTCACAAAAAACATCCCACCATTTTCATCAATTTCTGCTTTCGCATGCTGAGTGTGTTGTCTCTACAAAGATCTGATTTGTGACTTTGAGGAGAATTAGAACTGCTTGTGTGGAGTGTTGCAGCTGATGGTGATCTTGATTTCCTGCATTTTCTATTCCCTGAGTCTGGTTACCGTTGTAGTGGAAGTTTAAAGTGTTTACAGGACAGATATGCAGATATTAAGAGCTGCCGCCTGGCTGGCTATCCCACACCTATTGCTTCTTTAGAGACGCAAATACAGAGGATGCAGGGAGGTGTGAAGCATCACCCCTCTTCCTTGAAGACACAGCCTGAATGTAAAGACCAACGGAACACCTAATGTAAAACACCAGCCAATGGACCAAATAGTATGATATTTGATGTTTTCCTGACTGTCCCATAAAGGGAAACTTTGGTATACACATACCACTGTGT
>JACXGM010016473.1:0-20705 GCA_016801145.1 Umbra pygmaea | reverse complement strand
GGTACAGCCTAAAAGAGCCCATGGTACAGCCTAAAAGAGCCCATGGTACAGCCTAAAAGAGCCCATGGTACAGCCTAAAAGAGCCCATGGTACAGCCTAAAAGAGCCCATGGTACAGCCTAAAAGAGCCCATGGTACAGCCTAAGAGCCCATGGTACAGCCTAAAAGAGCCCATGGTACAGCCTAAAAGAGCCCAAGGTACAGCCTAAAAGAGCCCAAGGTACAGCCTAAAAGAGCCCATGGTACATTGTTTTAGTAGTCTTAAACAGTTTACATTTTAGTAATTTATCAGATGCTCTAAACCAAACTGACATGCCCCTGGAGCAAGTTAGTGTAAAGTGCCTTGCCCAAGGACATAACCCATTTTGGATTATCCAAGTCACTGTGCGTTACTATTTTTGTCATATTCCATAGTGAAAAAATATATTTTTGCTTTCTTCTTGCGTCTTGGGGAGTGAAGTCACATATGAAGTCACCTTTTCAATATGAGGACAGTTAGAGCAGGCGCTAGATATAGGCAAGAACCGGTCGCCTGGCAACACTATATTATGCCAGCAACACAAACTCAGATTTTCCTTTTGAAAATAATAGTGCTCGTAATTCATTATAATAATCATTGTTAATTCATTGCATAGATAGGTAGTGTGTCCATGTTCATATGTTGCTAAAATTTGTCTATTGTTGGATAAAACAAACTCTAGTGAATGTTTTTCAAATGTAATCATGTTTTCACATGAGACACTGACAATTCTATCAAATTGTGTGTACAACATATGTTACTCTTATTAATAAAAAGTTATTAAAAACATGTTCAATATTTTTTTTGCTATCATATGCTCTTATTGTTTCTTTACACACAATACAATTGCATTTGGTTACAATTCACTAGCTTTATAATGAATTAACAATGATTTTTGCAATGAATTAAAATGTGCACTATTATTTTGAAAAAAAAAACGTGAAAGAATTTATTAGTTACATTTATAAACAATGTAGATTATAAATAGTAAGTTTTGCCATTAGTGTTAACAGTTAAATATGTCAGGTCAAGAAAGACTGTCTTTATATTTTAGAAAAACTAGTATTTATTTTAAATGAAGGCAAGAAAAACTTAGTGTTTAGAAAAACATGGATTTTTTTCAGGAAATAGTTTTAAATTTAACTTAAAATATCATTCAACTTAATTCAACTTAAAATATCATTGTTGAAATGACTGTTAAAAATGCACTGCCAATAAAATGAGTGTCGGCAAAACTGGTTGTCATGTCTATGTTGAGGTGGCAGGGGTGTTGTAGGCAGCTGCTAAATGTAACTAATAAAATAACTTGTAATCTAACTTAGTTCCTATGGTCCTGATGGTGTATAAATAAAATCCCAACATGGTGTCATACAATGTATTAGCTAAACATTATTCTAATTAAATAAATAAGAGATCACAAATGCAACCATATGACGACTTCAAGTAATCAGCATTGGTTTGAAGCATGAAAAATGCTAGCTCGTACCATCTACAGTGAGCATCATAATTCATTGGACAATGACCATTTTTTGGTTACTTTGGTTCTAGCACTTTGATTTTGAAAGGATACAATGAAAATTATTTCAAATTATTTCATCAAGTTCATCTTTGATATGAGAGTATATTTATACATCGGCTGAACCATTTAAAACCCAAAGAATCTTTTGTACATGGTCCCTTCTCCTCATTTTTGGGCACCAAACAACATTGGACAGTTCAACATAATGTGGAATAAAATAATAATTGTTAATATTTGGTCACATATCCTTTGCATGAAATGATTGCTTGAATTCTGTGATGCATTGACATCACCAGAGGCTGGGTATCTTCCCTGGTGATGCTCTGCCAGACCTGTACTGCAGCCATCTTCAGTTCCTGCTTTTTTTGGGGACTTCTTGCCTTCAGTCTCCTCTTCACCCAACTGAACATGCATTTTACATGCAGAAGAGGAGAATAAAGGCAAGAAGTCCCATAAACAAGCAGGAACTGAAGATGGCTGCAGTACAGGCCTGGCAGAGCATCAATCACCAGGGAAGATACAGTCTGGTGAAGTCGATGCCATCGCAGACTTCAAGCAGAATCTCAGAATCTTTCGAATCTACCATTGAATCCTCGCGGGACTCCTATCTGGGGTAGCATTAGAGTCTTGTAAGAGGCTAGAAAAAGTTTTTTAGCTGTTGAATAATTTAATAATTAATGTTGAGGGGCAGTAAAATCCTTCTAATTTGTTCACTGCAAATTAAACAACTAAATAAATGGTTATCCTGAAAACAGCATATATGACTAAATTCCTGAATCTCTAAAGAAGCACTTTGTGAAAAATGTTTTCATGACCCCACCATCATCATCATGACGGAGCTAACATTGTGGAGGCCCGATCGGTACCTTCCCATCTGGGGTCTTTGTCCCTGGGGCAGACTGTGTAGTGGGATGTTATGCGAGGCGTCACTGTGGACGAGCCGTTCCGTCTCCATGCGTAGAGCCGTGGAGGTGCAGTCTCAGCTTGCACGGTTTTCAATGCACGTATACACCTGTGGACTGCAGAGGTACAGGGCAGATCCAGTCAGTTCAGACTAAAAAAGAAAGATGATAAAGGTAGGTGTGTGCAGACGTTATCTAACATAGATACACAGAACAAACAATCATACAGTTGAAAGAACACTCAAAACTGATCACACAAATGAAGCAGAGAAATAAGATGACGACTGTTTACGGCTAAGCTTATCTATCATTATGGAAGTGGAACTGTAGCTATGTTGTGGAATACATTGATACTGGATTTATTCTTCTTTAAACACACCTGTAAACATCACTCCAATTTTGGGAATGAGACTGTCAGCAAAGAAATTCAAGTTCAACAATTTTTACACATGACCTTGTTTCTAATCCCGTGGTTGTAGTGGCACTGCCTAAAGCTTAGACAAAATAACCAAACCTGATATTAAATGCTCCAATGAACCAACTTAAATTACATCAAAATCTCTGACTGGATTTACATTTTTGTCATTTTGCAGGCTAAATTTAGCAGAGCACCTTTGCATGAACAAATAGTGTTAACAATAGCCTTTACCAATGTAGGGGCCAATGATTTCCGCGTTGCAGAGAACACGGACGGAATCGCGGAATCCAGACAGTAATGTGGAATTCAACAAAATAAAAAAATCATAATCCTAAAATTCCAATATATTCACGTAAAGTTAATATTATGACCGCCCATCGCCTACTATGAAAGTGCTTCGAATATTTAAGTTTTAAAATTATAAATAATGGCTATATCTCGCAAGATTTCAATCTGTCAAGAGGAGTTAAGCAGGGCTGTCCATTGTCGGCTTAACTTTTTACTGCAATTGAAATGTTAGCCAATAAAATCAGAACTAACAACAACATTAAGGGCCTGGAAATCCATGGCTTACAAACAAAGGTATCTATGTATGCCGATGACTCGTGTTTCCTTTTGCAACCACAGTTGGAATCACTAAATAGCCTCCTAAAGGATCTCGATACCTTTTCAAAGATATCTGGATTCAAATCTAATTACGATAAGTGTACCACAGTGAACCCTCTCTATATCGCGGTTCACCTTTCACGGTCTCGCTGCTTCGCGGATTTGCTTCGTGCATTGTGTTCTACATTCTGATTGGCTAAACAGTCTCTCCGCTTCTTCTCTACCTGTGTGTCAAAAACGTTGCGGTTTATACACGTACGTAAAACAGCTTGCCAAATTTAAGTTTGCAAATTCTCTTGCAATTACAAGTTTCTCTAAAACCTATAATGTCGACAAAACGTTCTGCGTTTTTTTTCATAATCATTTTTCATTTTCTCCCGTTCTAATCCAATGACTCGGGTCGCGGTGGGGCGGTGCTGATCTCCGCAATTTGAAGCCTTCAGTTCGTATTGATGATTAAAATTATTATTTTACAGTACAGTAGTTATTTGTAAAAAAAAACGTTTATACAATACTTTTATTTGTTAAACAAATGCTTGGGCCTGTAAAAAGGTTTTGTTCTTTGGTTTCAATGTATTATGGAGTATTCCATTGTATAGTAATTGTAAAAAAAATAAAGGTTACTACTTCGCGGATTTCGCCTATCGCGGGTTCTTTTTGGAACCTAACCCCCGCGAAAAACGAGGGTTCACTGTGTATTACGTATTGGAGCACTAAAAGATTCTGATTTTATATTACAGTGTAGATTACCAATAAAGTGGGCTGATGGGGATGTAGACATATTGGGTATACATAATATACCAGATGAAAGATCAAGTTGTATTCAAAAAAACATTTGACAAAACTAGCTAAAATAGATCAAATATTGCTACCCTGGAAAGGACAGCACCTATCTATTTGTGATAAAATCACCTTAATCAACTCTCTCATTGTATCACAGTTTACCTATATGCTTATGGTTTTGCCTACTCCCAATGACATGTTTTTTAAATTATATGAACAAAAGATATTTAACTTTATATGGGATGGTAAGCCAGACCAAAGAAAAAGAGCCTACTTGTATAATGAATACGAACACGGAGGTCAAAAGTTATTTCATATTAAAGCATTGGATCTTTCATTAAAAGCATCAGTTATACAAAAGGTTTACCTGAATGCTAACTGGTTCACTAGTAAGAGTATTTCACCCAGTGTTCAGTAAGGACCTATTTCCATTTCTAAAAACTGATCATTTTCAGATATTGGAAAAAGAAATACTTTCTAAGACGTCGTTATTTTTCAAACAAGCCATGAAAAGTTGGTTGCAGTTCCAGTTTAATCCACCTGAAAAAAGTGACCAAATTTTACAACAATTATTGTGGCTAAATTTTCATATACTAGTTATATAAAGCCTGTATACTATGACAAGATGTCTGGAAAAGGAATAATGTTTGTAAATGACAATATAAATGAAGCCGGGGGAGTGATGCCTTACATACAGTTAACAAAAACATATGGAGACATATGCTCTCTTCAAAAATATAAATCAACTAACCGCAGCAATACCATATACTTGGAAGAAGAAAATACAAGGGGGGAAAAGGTCTGATCTTGTCTGTCAACCATGTATTAAAGATCTCATATGGATGAGGAAAATACGGATAAACAAAGAAATATACCAATTCCATCTAAGAACAAGAAAACTGGTTGCTTTTCCATATAAACTACAAAATAGCTGGGAAGACATTTTTGATGTTCCGATCCCGTGGCATAACGCATTTGGATTAATACGCAAAACAACACCAGACTAAAAAATTAGAATATTTCAATTCAAGTTATTATACAAAATATTGGCAACAAATAGAAATCTATACAAGTGGGGAATACAATCTTCCCAACTCTGCAGATTTTGCTCTGAGGAAGCAGAATCTATAGATCATCTTTTTTGGTACTGTCCCTATGTTGCATGTTTTTGGTCACAGGTACAAGAATGGATGAATAAATGCAATATTTGTTTTGAATTAACGTTACACATTTGCAACGACCTGGGAGCTATTAGTCTCCCAGCATGCTGTACAACTGTACAGCAATATCTTCTATATTTTAGGTTTGGGTGCGGGGTTCTGAATGCAACTTTGTCCAAATAGTTGTTAATGCAGATGGTTGAAAAAATTAGTTGAGCAAACCACTTCTGCCTGGCTAGTGGTTCCCAACCATGGGTACTAGGACCCCTGGTGGTACAGTAACCAAAAACGTTTGGGAAACACTGGCCCATGGGGTTTATATGAAGGTTTGAGATAAAAAGTGGAATAAAAAAAACTGAAATCAAAGAATTTTAATAAAAAATTCAACAGAATTGTCAAAAAAATAAAATTATTTATAGGGCCCTAACAATTAGCGTTTACAGTAGCCTTTATGAATTAGGGTTAAGAATAGCCTTTACCAATTGTCAGATCAGGGATTCAAACAAGCAACCTTTTGTTCCACTACCCCAACATATTTTTGTTGCTATAGACAGCCCTATTAAAACATGGATTTATGTCAATGTGACAATAATATTATAGTTGCTTTGTCTAGAATATGATTCTGATCTAATAGATTTTTTTTCTGGAAAGATTTCTGTTCTTGATTAGCCAGTCATAATACATTATAACCATAATCTATCCTCACCAGATGCCAGTAATGTGACAACCAATTTTCTTTGTAACTAAATGAAATATAAAACAGGTTTTCAGGATCACGTAAGATGGAAAATGAAGGCTCATGTAAATGAATGACTCACGAAAAACAACATAAAAGGCAAGACTTCTGAGACACAAATGTGTACCAGCAATACTAGTTTGACAGATGTCAACATTGGTACATGATAATGTCTGAATGTGCGACACTGTCTAGCTCAGCCTAGAATAAAGGCAGCCAACGAATCAGCCAACTACATTCTAAAGTGTACATACATGTATTCAAGTGTGTGAAAGCATACACTGAACAGTACAGATACATGTGCTACATACTAAAACATAATGATCTGACCCAAGGACAATTGATCATGTGACCTACATTTGATTTCAACTTTGCCCTAGATTCTAATTAGCTGCTAGCCTGTTGTGCTATTCAAGGCAACCCCAGTGCCATATGAAGTTAGCAAGCCAGCTACCATTCAGAGAATATACAGAGCTAGTGTCAAGTATAGCTACTAAGGAAATGTAATATATTCAACTCAAATATGCAACAATTACTTTATCATTAAGAGGTTCAAATGATCAAGTCTCAAAAGTCACGAGAAGGTACAATGACAAATTACACTGCAGACTGTAGCTAGCATGCTAGATAGTTAGCCAAGCCAACCTACCTTGAACTGAATATCTGCTAGCTGGAAACATTCTATTAGCTAACTTGCCAGCTAGTAGTTGTAGTTCACCAGCTAGCAGGAGTCCTGTTTAAATACAGACGATGTGCAATCACAAAAATTATGCAAATCCCGGATTTAATTTGTTAGGACAAGAACTTTCACCTCAAGAACATCACAATATCCTCTTATAACACCAGTATTGAATATGTGTAACTGCGCAGGCGCTGCAATATTCCGACCGGTTAACACGAGTCACAAAAGGCGTACCGGTAATTTTAACCAGAGATTGGCAGTATTTGTCTTTTCTGTTATAACAACACTAGTGTGTTTATTCTTATTTTGTGTGTTTTATATCATAAAAATACAGTCTACAATAACGTGGGAAATAGAATAGTAGAAATTACAGTGTAATGATTTTATTAATTTTTTCCAACTGATTCATTAAGCAGATAGCATTTTTTCTGCAAAATACGTAAGTCCAATTTTTTAATGGGTCCTGCGAATGCTAGACTGTTGGGTACAGTTGAAAGACAGAACTTAAAACTGAACATGGCAATACTATCTGACTTCTTATTAAAATATCAGTGTCCAGTTATATATTATATATAGTTATTAAAATAACTATTTTTTACAAAACAATATTATATATTTTAAAACCTTATGCTACGCCTTTGAAAAGAGTAAGAAGTTTTAGCGTGGACTTTTCCATCTAGAACAAACTATTATATTACAATGCACAGTTAGGGGATATTGTCCTGCGTCAAGTACCCTCTTTTCAATCAGACAAAGTAACAAAATTATTCACAGCCTCATAAATAAATATAATAATATATGCCCTAATGAATGCAAATCACTCAGGATAAGAGGGATAGCAAAATAACTGTGTGCCAAAGAACATACTTTATTATTGTCAACTGTAGGTTAATTGTTGAAAAATCTCTAATGGCATCAGATTTATAGCTAGATTTTAAACAGGAAACATTTTAATTATCCTATTTTTACTGTAGAGAAATGGCACAGAATGCTCAAAAGGTACAGAAAGAATGCTCAATTCGGATATGAGAAGCAAAATCACGTATGTATTTCTGAGCTTTATGCTGTGTAAATCTTTTTTTCTCCCATTCCGCAGCACCGGAACTCCTTGGACAGATGCGGGATGGCGAGGGGCACGCACATGGTTCATCCACCCACATGTCGCCGAGCCGCTCATCCAACACGGAAGACTTCAGTCAGATCAAATACGGCAGTGGATCTCAATCCGGGGGTCCCGGCCCACTAGGGGTCCCCAGAGAGCTGCAAGGAGGGCCATGAGAAGACAGAGAAAATTATGATAAAAAATGTTTACACAAATATTTAGCTTTTTTTTTTAATATATAGAATAATAGTGAAATTGAATTTTTTTTTTTTAATTATTTGCTCTGAAATGGACAAAGTAGGAATGTTTGATACTGCCTAGTAACACTCACCCTACCAGTCCAAATGTTAGCTACTGTCTCATGCGTTCTCTGTTCAGAGTTATTAACTTTTGCACTGCACAAAAGTAGGCTATTGTTCTGTAATATAAAATAAATTGAATTGTGATAAACTAAAATCCAGAATAGGAGTGAACAACTCCAGGATTTTCTGAATTTTCAGACTAGACTCTTTCTCAATTCCAGCATATTTCCTCCAGACAAAGTAGCCGGAAGTTTAACGAGACGCACATTTTCAGAGCTAAACTGAAAAGAATGCACCTCACCTCACAAGAACGCCTTTTACCTCACACAACGTGTCCATAAACATAGGCTCTCACCCAGTGGAATATAGACTAATATGTGAGTTTTATTACCACCCCAGCAGTGCCTAATTTTCCAAAGTGAGGGACGCAATATATGTATGTTGTCCAATGCCTGGGAAGTGGGCACCTTTTAACATTCTCTCCACCAAAGTTGTCGAACATAAATCAGACACATAAATACTTTTATGAAAAATCAAATTATGAGTTAAATTGTCACAAATCCCTAATTAAATGAAGAAAACAAACATAAAATCATCAGTGTCTCTGGTTTTATTATTGATAGTGGTGTGTTTTGGTAAAATAATGTTTTTTATTCCATTAACCACTGACAACATTTCTCCGAAATTGTAAATATATTGTCATTTATAGAGCAATTATTTGCATAAAATGACAACTGGTGAAAATAACTATGGTAAAATGATGCAGTGTTGTCAGACCTTGAATAATGCAAATAAAATAAGTTAATAACATTTTTAAACAACACAACACAGAAATGTATATTTGGTGAAATAACACTAATTGTATAATAAGAATAATTGGTTTCCATGTGTCTTGGCATGCTCTCCACCAGTCTTTCCCATTGATGTTGGATGACTTTGTGCCACTCTGCATAAAAAGTCCAGCAGCTCAGCTTTGTTTGATGGCTTGTGAATATCCATTTATATCTTGATTCCATGCCAGAGGTTTTTAATGCTGTTGATTTCAGAAAAATGTGCTATCAATTTTCATAGTTTTTGTTTAAGGTCAAACTGACGGCACTGGCAACATTAATTTTCTTTTAATAAACACAATACAAATGTGCAGTTTTCTTTTTTCTGTATGATATCTAAGGAAGTCCTGAAACATTTTACTGTACACAGTGGGGGGCCTTGGACAGAAAAAGTTTTGAGAACCACAGATGTACGGAATGATTACGCTAACCAACTATACTTCTGTGATTGAATTTACAGGCACCGATCTGGACACAAGGAGTCGCTGAAGAGCGACTTGGCAAGGTAGATAGTTCTGCTACCCCAAATCCCATGCAATGCTATATTAATTTGTGCTGCCTCGTACTGGAGGTCCGGGGAAAGCAGCAGAACCCATAGTCAGACTCGAACCACTGACTAGCATGACCTAGACTGTGGTGCAATGCACAGATTTAGCCCACTACGCCAAGCAGACCCCATGCTGTTTAAATCTTAAACAGTATGTGTAAACAACAGCCTATTGTCTGGAACCCATCAGGGTCAAAGACACAAGATACAACTCCAATCAAAATTCAAATTAACAGAAGTAATGAGTTACTACTATCATGTGATTTTAATTTAGTTAATGAGAGATACAGTTAAATATATCATATTTTCTGTCAAAGAAAATCAACACATTTTAACTAATTGCAAATATTTTCATGACCAATTATTTGTTCTGAGTTTATTACATAGAATAGATCCATCATGTAGCAAATGTGGTTTTAGCCTGTGTTTTCTGTGGTGTATTAAGTTTTGCAGATGAGCATTTATTATTAATATTGTATCTATATATTTTGTTCATAATGAAATATCCTAAGCAAAAATTGAACAATATGGACCAAAAATATCATCCACAAATCCATACATCACAAACATTTTAGTACTTGGCCCAGTATAAACCCTGCCAGTGGATTTTATTACATATACAGTAGGGCTATACAGTAGGGCTATACAGTAGGGCTATATTTACAACATTATCATTAACCCACACATGGACAGTCCCTCCCCAAGTAGGACTATTTTTACATGGGTAATGTAAGTACATGGAAATCCTATTAGTTTATCATAATAAAATTGCATAGAGAAAAAAATTAACTAAAATAAATAAATTACTATTTTGAGATTTTATTTTGAACATTCTTGGAACCAATGTAGATGCGTTAGAATGCTTTAATTCTACTTGAGGAAAAATAGTGTGGCTGTGTGTTTCATTGGGGTATAAAAATAAGGTAACATGAATACAATACAACTGAAAAATGGTTGGTGATTTTTATAAATAAATAAAGTGTTTTTTTACTTTAAATCCTAAATATACAATTTTCTACCATTAGTGATGGAACGCGTGGACGAGTGGAAGATGGATCTTCCACATTAAGGATGACGGTTCTAGAGACCAAGATAAATCCAAAAGCACAGTTGGAGTGTAACATAATGTGTTTGTCTTAGGGTCAAAATGTACACACCATCTCCATGCTAATCTTGTCCCCAGGCCCTTTTCCGCAAATTGGCCGGAACTGTCTGGGAACGAGATAATCTCCACTCCAACAGACTATTTGGAGCGGCTGCTTGTAAAAAAAAAATGATTGAGAGCAACGTACTAATGGAGTTTGATAAACTGGCGCCCGCTGACCTCCAATGGTCCTGGGATCCTTGAAAAGGTCACCAGCCGCATGAACTATACTAGTACAAAACCCAGTCTCTGCCAAAAGGCTGAAACTTGACCCCGAGTTGACCTTCCAGCAAAACAATCATCATAAGTACCATCAAATCAATGTTTTGTAGTGATCATCTCAGACTCGGGACTGAAATACTATCTCTGGGATCTTATTGATAAGCTCAGTTTTTTCCATAATTGCAGGCCAGTGGATCTCATGGGATCTGAAATAAATCAGTATGGAGGGCCAGTTTGAGATGTTGTCTCCAACGTCCTAGACACAGGTCTTCTACTAGATTTATTATTGTTTTCTTTTTGTTTTAGTTCTACAGTTGTTTAAACAGGCAAATTGTCTAAGAACCAATTCTTCGCCGCAACGACCTGGGAGCTATTAGATTGAACTGTCCTGCTCAAGGACAGAACAAAAGGCTTGGGGAAATGAACCGTGGTCCTAATGGAGAAAAATAGGCCAGCCTGCCATCCCATGGGAGGGTTAGGGTCAGCAAGTAACTTAAAACAAGGACGCAAATAATCTGGACACTTGTGTTTTTGGGAAATACAATTATAATTACAGAAATGTGTAATGAGAAACTTACATTCCATTTTTGAAAAAACGACCACAAAGCTCATTAACTGTTTTTATATTATAAGCCTTTTTGTTCATCTTTATATAGGAGAAAATCAGTTTGGAGATGGCTGTGCTTTATAGTTGTAACGTGTGTGATTTGTGACAAAATAATGTTGAGGACCTTTACAAAGAGTGGAGTACACTGCATTGTGGTTATTAGCAGCTACAAATGAGGAAGTTTGAACACCAGGTCATTTCTTTGAAAAAATGCCTCCTGAGATCAAGAGCGGTGATCAGAAACACCAAATAAACTGTCGTTGGAACAGACGGTGTGTCGTAACGGCAAATCCCATGAGCAAGTCACCTTCACAGTCTGAAAAAACAAACGCAGTGGTTCACTGCACCTTACATTGATAATTTAATTATTATTTTTTTGAATAAATGAAACTAAATGAAAACCTATGTACATAAATCTTAATGCTGAACAGAGAGAGTGATCATTGTTTTATACACAATAATGTATACACCCTGGGCAATGGACTATACAGAGTGATTTGTTAGATTCTTAAAACCATAAATCATTGAAGGTAGACCGTACATCTCATCATAACAACCAACCGAAGGCATGAAACGAAGCACATGTCTAAACCTCAGCAACAGAATGGCACAGTTTAATGTACGTGAATCTGCTCTACAACTGATATACTATTCACATCAAACGTCTGCATTATAAAAAATATCCTTTGTGAGAGCATACTGTTGAAACCAAAAGCCATCATGTGCCATTAGCACTTTCCGCGGGCAGTAGCTTTGACGTGCCGGATGGACATGAACTCGGGCCGGCCGTGTGAGAGGGCCTCATCAGGTAGTCAGCAGCCGGTGTTGTCGTGGGGCTGTGGTCATGAAGCGGCCACATCTCCTGCAGTGTGAATGAAGGCTGGTGGGCTGGGTGACCGCTCATCAGGGGCCTCCTCTGTCTGTAGTTAGCCCACACCTGGAGGAGGGTCTCCTTGAAGGGCCGTGTGGTCAGTGTATATAGGATGGGGTTCAGCGCGCTGTTGATAGGCAAGATGAAGATCACCACCCACGAGCTGATGGTCCCTTTCCGTGGAGAAAGAGCAGAAAGAGATGACATCACTGTGCGTTTATTACCATGGTTACAGTATCGAAATTCTGATGGATGAAATCACTGAGCTTTCACCTTGGTGGTTTGGGGATTGGACCGGGTGCGTTGTGAACTCAAGTCAAATGCTCTAACCACTAGACCAGAGCTTCCTAAACCTCTCCCCATACGACATGCAAAGTTTTGTTTTAATCAGAAACTAGCACACCTGATTCAATTAATGTGTAGTTCATTAATTGAATCAGGTGTGCTAGTTTCTGGTTAAAATTCATTAAGCCTTTAATTAATTGAAAGAGGTGAGCCATTTCACGGTTAAAACAAAAAAATGGCCTGTGTGTCGGGGCGGGCTTGGGAACCCCTGGTCAAGGCCTCCTTAACATCTCCATTCATGTATCATGTTGCACACAAACATTTACACACATGCTACAAGTGTCTTGGTGTGAAATTTACTTTATTTACTATTTTCCGATCAAGTTCTTGGAAGCCATTACATTTTAGTGCCTAGCTCAATGGAAGATCTTTGTCAGGGTTGGGATTCAAAATAGCTACATTTCAGTTACTGGCCCAAGGCTCTGGCCAATCCGGTACCAGGGCTTCAGGAACATGAGCAATGAGATCTTGTCTCTTGTAATCCCAGTCTCCGCTATAGACAATACACAGGAGACAGAGCCAAAGATGGAAATCAGGCTGGAGCCCAAAAGCCTGAGGGTAATCCTGTTCCCAGACAATTTTGCTTCAATGTGTGGAAGGTCTGATGGAGAAAAGTGTAAAACTTGGCCTTCCTTACTAACCAATCATCTCCCACAACAACTTCAGCCTCCCGTCTGGTTTGTCTTCAATTCCTACCATGCCACTATGTTGAACAGCGTGATGAAAAGTGATATTACTACATATTTCAGGATCTACGATTCAAGCAGTTTACTAAATGTGTTTATCTTTAGGTTTCCTTTCTGTTTAAATGAACATGCCTACTTGTATTTGCTCATGGTTGCTCCCGGATATCAGAGACGGATGGGAAAACAGCTGACTGTAATCTGATTAGAGCTCACCTGTACTGCCGTGCACCAAATAAAACTACCTTTACTCTGGTGGCACCTTCTCTACAGGGTGTGGGTAATAAATACACCAAGCCTAAATTGATAAGTTATATCTTTTTTTTCTATCACCTGAATTAACTCCAACAGCATTCTATGGTCAAACCCAATTTGAATAACTGATAACCCAGGCTTGTTCTCACGTCTCTCATCTCTGGGGCTCCCTGGTGCGTCAAGGTTCCGGTGGTCGTCTCCAGCCTTCTGACACCACTGTTCCCAGTTACCCCCTGTAGAAGCTCTGGTGCGTCAGGCTAATTAGTGTAGTATGTGTCTGTTTGGTTAGGGGCTAATTGTGGGTTATTGTCGTGTATGTGTGTGTGTGTCTGTGTGTCGCCATCAATTTTTGCCCGAGCCAAAGCGTATCTTTACATAAGGCTGTGAGTTGTTGTGTGTTGTTATTTTTGGGTGTAACGTCGCCCACTGTATTCTGTGTGCCGGTTGGCTTTATTGGTGTGATTCTGTTCAGAACAAACTCCTACTTCTGTTTCCATTCTTTACATTGTCACACTTATAATAATAATAACAACACTTATAATAATAATAATAACAACACTTATAATAATAATAACAGTGCATTGAACTTCTTCCCGTCTCTACAGTGTGACACCCGCTGGCTGATACCTCAGATGCTCTGGGCTCCAGAAACATGAAGTTCAATAGTGCTCATTAGATCTCCGTCAGTACTGCTCCATCCCTACATCACCCATTCGTCACATGCTTCAGGCCAATCTAAAAATAATTTTCTCAAACCTGGCAACCAAGTGAAACCGGCAACCAAGTGAAACAAAAAGCTGGAAGGCCTACTGGCTCCAGATATATATTTTAAAAAAATATTACCAAGTTGGTAACATCTGAACTGTTTGGCAATATGATTATCCATTAGCTGGTTATAACTAGTCAAAACATGTTCATCTCTAAGACAATCCTAACATTTTGTTACTCAATTAACAACTAATGTATGCAGTACAATTCAGTAATCAGAAACAAAACAACATTGATATTTCTTTTTACTTTTACATGTACAAGATTTTTTTAAACTTAAAATGAACTACAACTGTGTGTGGGCTCTAAATATGAACTACAACTGTGTGTGGGCTCTAAATATGCTTTGTACGTAGTATTCTGTGGATAAGGTACTGTACACTTACACATACAAAGTGATTTGGGCTGAGGGTTGTTTGGGACATGGACAAGACACACAAGAGAACACCAGCGGTGTAACAGTACATGTGAATTTAGAGCGGTGTAACAGTACATCTGAATTTAGAGCGGTGTAACAGTACATCTGAATTTAGAGCGGTTTAGAGCGGTGTAACAGTACATCTGAATTTAGAGCGGTTTAGTGCGTTGTAAGAGTACATCTGAATTTAGAGCGGTGTAACAGTACATCTGAATTTAGAGCGGTTTAGAGCGGTGTAACAGTACATCTGAATTTAGAGCGGTTTAGTGCGTTGTAAGAGTACATCTGAATTTACAGTGGTGTAACAGTACATCTGTATTTAGAACGGTTTAGAGCGGTGTAACAGTACATCTGAATTTAGAGCGGCTTAGAGCGGTGTAATAGTACATCTGAATTTAAAGCGGTGTAACAGTACATCTGAATTTAGAGCGGTTTAGAGTGGTGAAACAGTACATCTGAATTTAGAGCACTGTAACAGTACATCTGAATTTAGAGTGGTTTAGAGCGGTGTAACAGTACATCTGAATTTAGAGCGGTTTAGAGCGGTGTAACAGTACATCTGAATTTAGAGCGGTTTAGAGCGGTGTAACAGTACATCTGAATTTAGAGCGGTTTAGAGCGGTGTAACAGTACATCTGAATTTAGAGCGGTGTAACAGTACATCTGAATTTAGAGTGGTTTAGAGCGGTGTAACAGTACATCTGAATTTAGAGCGGTTTAGAGCGGTGTAACAGTACATCTGAATTTAGAGCGGTTTAGAGCGGTGTAACAGTACATCTGAATTTAGAGCACTGTAACAGTACATCTGAATTTAGAGCGGTGTAACAGTACATCTGAATTTAGAGCGGTTTAGAGAGGTGTAACAGTACATCTGAATTTAGAGCGGTTTAGAGCGGTGTAACAGTACATCTGAATTTACAGCAGGGCACAACCTGCCCTGGGGGATGCCCAGCCAGTGAATTTACTTTATCTATTTTGGAAAAGCACACTTGATTCTCATTCTCAGCTAATTGTAAAGCACATAACTAGATTGATGCATGAGGAGACTGCTATACCTATTGTGAAATGTCTGGAGGTTTGAATTTAGAGTAGCCATCTGTCTGGAAGTTTGCTGGTGATCTGTATTACATTTCTTTCTTCAACACCAACATGGGAGCAATTAGGGTTAACCACTTTGCTTAATGTCGAGCAACAGATTCTCACAGTGCCGGCTTGAGGACTAGAACCAGTTAACGTTTGCACTGGGCTACTCCGCCCCAGCGGAGACGGGATTGATTATGGAACTAATTTGAATGATTCATGGTAAATACACTGAAGAATTGACATAACTGACATAAGTTTTGGTCCTACGTTTCATGAGCTGAAATAAAACAACCCTGAAATGCTCACTAGATTTGACCAGTTTTTAACAAACAAGCCTGCATCTAACTTAAAGCAGAGACAAATGAACAGTTTTAATGCTGAGTCTGAAAGAGCTACTATTGAGCATGGGATACACTGGGTCAAAGGTATCTACGGCCAGGTGGTGACTATGTGCATTTCCAGTCAGGTGAAATCTCTAGATTAAGGCATAATGATTCAATAGACTGATATCTTTGTATAAACATTTTAGTAAAAATCTTATTGTTGCACATTTTGGTTCAGTGTATGAATATTGCACTGAACAACAGCCACATTTGCACTTCTGTGCATGTGACATGTAAATTAAACTAAACTTACTCAGCTGTATGCTTTAATTTTCGGGGGTAGTTTTGACACATTGTTCTCCCCACCCATTGGTCATGTCCAATTTCCCATGACTCTGCCTTGTCTGAAACTCCACAGCTCCTTGGACAGGCGTGGGATGGTGAAGGGCGCTCACATGGTTCCTTCAACCACATGGTGCTGAGCCAATTCTCATCCGATCTGATTCTCATCCGATCTGATTCTCATCCGATCTGATTCTCATCACACTCCATATTCAACATTAGTCAGTACACATGCAGAGTTATAACACATGCAGCAACAATTCTATCACAACTGAACTCGCAGGCACTCAATCAGCAGACAAGGAGTCCCTGGAGAGCGACGTAGGAAGATACATTTCCTGCTCAGCTTGTGTTTTTGAAACAATGTTAGAATTAGGATTTAACGCTATTAACATAATTCAGTTCTGGAACTCCTACCTGGAATCTCGACATGCAACAGTGACAGAATCTTGAGCACGAAAATGGGAATCCAGCAGAGTGAGTCTGTGATGACGATGGAGAAGAACCTCTTGGCTATCCTGACCTCCTTCTTGATATGGTTACTATATTTAGTCGTCTGTGTCCCAGTCCTCTGTATGTTGTAGAACATGCTCCCATAGGACAATACGATTATGAGGAACGCTACCAGGTTCAGCCCTGTGAAGGAAATTCATTTTTATAATAAGCTCATAATACAACATAAGCTCATTGATTGGCTACTATGTCATACAATTGTACATTTATTTTACTTTTTGAGCAAATCTCTAACAAGTTGTACAGTGTTAATCATAAGACAAAAAGGCAAGTGTGGAGAACTTCAAGAGAAAAAAGCACAATGCATTTGTTTTAGGTGTCCGATGTGATTCTCTCTTTTTCTTTGACATGTCAAGACGCCCTCATTAATAGGCTGACGGTCAAACTCCAACACCCACAGTACAGCTTTTGCTCAAGGGCACAATGGGCATGTAGTATGGTGGATCAGATTCGGACAAATGGTGTCTACTTGTTGCCTGTTAATTGGCTGGACTCTCCTGCTGGTACCAGGCCTGTTTCACCACTGGGCCAATAGCTGAACCCCACAAATTAGGACAGTAGGATTGTAAGATGTCAATGTGACATTGGAATAACTGTCATTTCAGAGTAATGACTATTGTCTATTTCCTAACGTGTCCTGGACATGACTCTGTCTGAATCTTTGGAAAGAGCTGAAAATCACAGTTTGGAAAATACATCTGTAAAACCTGGGAGAACTAGACCAGTTTGCTCAAGAAGAGTGGGCCAAACTACCAGTCGAGAAGTGTGAAATAAAATCTTTGATTAAAGATACCTATATTTTTGTCTGTGCCATTTTTATTTGTTTTTAAGTATTTTAAGTAATAACTTTTGTCATAAATCAAAAATTATTATGTTTCTGTTCTGTTGAATGTAAAATAAAGACTTTTGACAATTTTTTGACAACCCAAAAAAATGGAACGGTACCAATGCTTTCGTCCACGTCTGTATCTGGAACACAACCTTTTCAAAGAATGCATCATTCCCCCTTCCCCCACTGAGCTGGTGTCTATACTACTAAGGAGTAGAATAATTAATTATTAAAAATAAATCTTTTTTGTAATTATAATTTACTCTGGACAAGAACGTCTGCAAAATGACATAAAAAAATTGGTCCAAGATGGATGCTCTGCTGTTGGATGAGGGACAGCATGCTTAATTGTTGCTATCAGAAATACAAAATACAAATCTGATCTAAAAGCTCAATTAGATAAGACACCCACCCAGAAAGATTACAATGGAGTAGACCTGTGCCCACGTCGTCTCAGGCTGCTCAGAGTGTAGCGGAAAACACACGCCGTTAGTGCCATAGAAGTTCCGGAACAATCCTTTGAAGACCAAGGGAAGGAAAGCGATGACAAAGCCAATGAACCATATACTGAGGAGGATGGAGACAGTGCGCCGGCGGCCTGGCGTTAAGTAGCGAAAGGGGTAGACGATGCAGATGTACTTCTCCAGGGTAAGGTAGGTGAGGAGGAGCACGGAAACCTCAGTGGAGAGCATGGCGAGGGAGCCAATCACCTGGCAGTGGGCACTGTCCATCCAGGCCTGGGCGTGGCGGTTGTACTCACCACGGAACTTGAGGTCATATGCACCAATCATGAAGAGGTATACGCCCATCAGGCCATCAGCACCTGGGAGGAAAATATGGTTTATTAACATAAAACTATTAACAAAACTAACCAAATTATTTTAAACATTAAAACAACACAGTACTTTGGCAGCTAAAGTAAGTCCTTGGTTAGATGGAGTTACTGCAATCTACAGTCAGTTATATGGTCAAGCATCTACAAGTGCTCTTCTTTTCAAGGATCCAAAAGTGAAATATAAACACAGCTCATCGGGAGTCACTTCTGAAGCTGTTCTGCTTCTTTATCACACAGCTCATATAGGTCTACCAGCCATCCTAATTGGGGACGCCGGGCTCACTTTACCGTCCGGACTGGGGGAAATGGAATGGTATCACACAATGGGTTTGATGCGCTACACACCATTCCATTCACTCCGTTCACAAACTAAATGCGAGCCCAGCGTCCCCGGTTAAGATCCAGATTCATCTTACATTGATCCAAGCATGTAAGGACCCACTGATTAGTTGAAGTTATTTCTTGTATGCATCTTACATATGCATGTCTGGGCTGGAGGTCCCCCAGGAGAGGTTTGGCTCAGGGCTGTAAAAGACTGCCTTAGACCAGAGCAATTCTACTTCTGTTCTGGATGGCTGAAACACTTCTGATTTCGTTTGTATCTAGTGGTTAATTGCAATCACCTGGTGTTCCAGGTCTGAACCAATCCCTTTTCATTTAGAGATGATAAAAATAGAAGTGTTTTGGCCTCCCAGGAACAAAATTGAATAATTAGACTGTCGTGCCAAGATAGGGGATTTGAAGTTATGTTTTCCCTTGAATTTGTAGTTTGGCCATGAATTAGGATTTGTAAAATAATTTAGTATTTTCAAAGTAAGTTTGAGTGGATATTTTAAATTTTCCTAAGCTCTATCCAAACTTTTAAATTTGACTGCTCAGAAGTCCCCTGTTTTGGTAAAACATAAATCAACATAGAGATGGAAATTAAACCGAAATTTCACATGTAAATTGAAAACATATTACATTTTGGAATGAGAATAATTGATCTGGCTGGCATTAAACTGCAGTCACAGTGATGCCAAAACAGACAACATATTTACCACTTGCATTTCCAGTCAGATGACAGTAACATCTATCAACCTCATGAACCATTATATTACATTACATAGCATAAACACTGTTCTTTTGCACTTTCTTTGATATGTGAAGGCAGCTAATGTGCACATTAAAAACAAATTTAATCTGACAAATAACAACAAAAAGTTTCTATGTGTTTGAGATACTTGAATGGTGCATTTTACAGCTCATGGCACAAAGAGAAGGTAACAATCAGGTAATATAGCTATCCCTCTAACTTCTTTATTATGTATGTATTAAAGTATGTATTAAAGCTAGTTCAGTATAACAGAAAAGGTCCTAGGTTCTAGCAAAGACCTGTTATGTAGCCAGAAACAAACAGCCCTTTCTCTGATTCCTAGGAGTGGAACACATGGACATACTGTATACACAAATCGCTTGGTTCAGCTAATCAATCATATCAGAGATTCACATTGTTTGCAGGAACTTAAACATAGGGTTCTTTTAGAACAGTGATCTCCAACCCTGCTTTCGGAGAGCTACCAGCCTGTATGTTTCTAACCCAACCCTAATTTAGCACAATTAGGTTCCAATAAATATCTGGCTGATAAGCGATTGATGGTCAGGTGGAGATCACTGTTTATGTACACTTTCAGAAGGCTCTCTCTCTGTACCTAAATTGTTCACTGTTACCTAAGACGGGGGACAGATGGCTCAGTGGTTAATGAGTCAGACTTGGAGTCGGAAGGCTGCAGGTTTAATGAGCAAGGCCCTTCACCCTAAGTTGCTCCAGGGGATGTCCCTGTACTTACTGTAATTGGCCCTTCAACCTAAGTTGCTCCAGG
>JACXGM010016472.1:0-20445 GCA_016801145.1 Umbra pygmaea | reverse complement strand
AACTGCCTCATCCTCCATTATGTATACCCACATATGTATATTAACCTGAACATTAACCTGATCCTAGATAGAAACAACTTTTCCCTGATTTCTTCGCATTCAATTTGAATATATCACAGAATATCTGCAAATTGTGGTAAAGCTGGTGTTAAAATATCTACCAAGTTAACCAGGTACAGTACATTATACTGTGTGGCAATTATGATTTATGGGTCAGTGACTTCAGATGACATCTGGACAATACCATGTAGTTATGTCAAAACATCTCTTTTGGTTATTAAAGTGTTTAAGCAGAGGAGTAGTAATGGCTTTGTTGACTACATTTTGTATAGCACAATTCTACCAAAACAGAAATACATTTTCCCCTCCATGTTTATTCATTTTTTGTGAAATGTCGTGAAATAGAATGGGAAATAACAAATCTCTGGAAATATTTTAAATCCAGTTCGAAAAACAATGTTGGACCACACTAACCATGTCTTTAACAAGCGTGTGGGGGGATGTTTCTGAAAATGTAATACCCAATAGCACACCATTCAAACCACTTTGTAAATAAAATATTTTCCAGACCTCCAAAGGGCCTTGTGAGACATTACAATATCTTATTAATGGTGAAAACAGGTGTGACATTTTCCAAATGTGTGTGAAGACTTAATATCCAATGTACATTAAAACAAAAATACAAATTATTAAAATATTCTGTGACTCTCACAATGTATCTAAGGTAAGGTTTTACAGAGCAATTTATTTTGCTTTGGGGAGGGTAATTTAGGGTTGAAAGTTTTAAAGGCACAAATTAGGTAGAGGACTGGTTGAGTGTCATCTTTCATCTTTCTTTGAGAACTTATATACATAGTTTCTCAGGTCACCTATGATTGTTTCTTCTGAATAATGTATATAATAAATGTAGGCACTTGCTTTGTAATACTTCATAACAGATTGCTGTGCTTTTCTTTTTCAGATTCAGACATCATGACACTTCGTAACAAATTGTCAGATTTAGAAATCCTCTTATTAGAACTTAAACAGTCAAGTGCTGACAAGATCGAAGGTAAATTGTGTTTGATTAAATTATTGGAGGTTATCTAAACACAGGAGAAGGTATCATTTATGAGTTGTGTAATAAATAATTTCCTTTTCAGAGCTAGAGGGCCTCCTGGAGCAGAAACGCACGGAGCTCGAAGACAAAACTACAGAACTGAGACGTGTGAATTCAAAAAATGCTGAACAGAGTATGTTGACAATTCTCGAAGTCATTCAATATTCATAGTCTTCTATAGTGAAATGTCTGTATTCTTTATTATTGAACTAAACATTGCCTTTTTGTTTGTTCTTTCAGTTTTGACCATCGTTGAACTCCAGACACAAATGAAAGATATACTTACAAAAGAAACAGTGGCAAAGAATAAAGCTGATGCGGAAATCTTGGGTTTGTTCCTTTTTGTTATATGTTTAGCTTTTATGTACAGTATAGTAATCAGAATCTCATATGGTGAATTCTGTTGAAAATAGAAGTAACAACAGGAGGATAGAAAAAATGCTAACATATATTTAAATTGCAGAACTTCAAGAACAAGTCAAAGCCAAAAAGGAGGAGATTGGTAGATGTCAGGTTCGGAACACAGGTAAGACAACATCCAATTTTCCTAATTTTGCTTTACTAACTTGTGTAACTACTTTACTAACTTGTGTAACTACTTTACTAACTTGTGTAACTACTTTACTAACTTGTGAAACTACTTTACTAACTTGTGTAACTACTTTACTAACTTGTGTAACTACTTTACTAACTTGTGTAACTACTTTACTAACTTGTGTAACTACTTTACTAACTTGTGTAACTACTTTACTAACTTGTGTAACTACTTTACTAACTTGTGTAACTACTTTACTAACTTGTGTAACTACTTTTGTGGGGGAGGACTGCTTGAATCATTACTACAGGTACAGAAACAAATCTTGTGCCAAAACTACCCACTCTGGACTCCATGTGCCCCCAGTGACGGGCGTTTGTGCACCATTTTGGCTGCCATCTATACCCTTCCTCTTTGTCTCCCCCTACAGGGCTGTTTCCTTACAAATAATAATATTGAAAATATAAATGCCCTCTCCCCCAAACAGCAAATCTGATAATTGTAATCTTTTTTACAATCAGTTCTGGAGAAGAGATTGAATGAGATACAGGGAAGTTGCTCAGTAACTGAGAAAAAATATGCGGGTAAGCCTTACCTCAATGTTCTGCAGATGATTGAAACAATTAAAGCATTTTCAATATAACCTAGACAACATCTGTTCTGCATTTGTATCTCAGCCTTGCAGACAGAAACAAACAAATTAATTAGTCAACTAGAGATCGCCACTGGAAGCATCGACAAAGTCCGTGAGTAGATAAAATACAGCACTAATGTGTGAGAGGGCCTTTTATATGATCCAGAAACTCAGCTCATTTCAATGTTTTCTGCCAGTTCTCGAGGTGTTGACCCTAAATAACGAAATACTGGATCTAAAGAAGAAGATTAGAACTTCTGGAGCTGAAGGCACTAGTAAGTGAGGCTCCTTTTGTTCAGTATTCATAGCAAATTGATTTTAAATATTTGTAAAAATGTATTCCCTGATTTCTCCTCATCTTTCAGACCTTGAGGAGATACTGAAGCAGAAGATTGAAGAACTGAAAATGAAAACAAGTGAACTGGAGAAAGAAACTCCACAACCAAAGACTCGTGAGTATTATTTAACCTTTTCCATTACATATGTTCTTCAGTTGAAATGTCATTTTTTCAGTTTAGGTCAAGTCTACTCCATTAAATCTCTACATTTATATTGCTCCAAATGTTTATGCTGTTTGCCTTTCTAAAGATCATTGACATACTGTATATGCAATGTTTCTTTTTTTCAGTTCTAAGGATAATTGCAATTCAGGATACTATCTATAACTTGGAGCAAGATGGTAGCAATGAGAATAACTTTGATAAGATTGCTGGTGAGTAGCAGAATTCATTTGGCTCTATTTGAACATAACAAAAAATAATATATAAAATTATAGCAAAATTTTAAATCAGTAATATTACTTATTTTGGTATTAAAATTAATTACATTAGAAAGTATACTATATCCAACATTTATTGAATCCAAACCCTATCTCACTGTCCTGCGCTGGTATTCTAACTACTACTAAGTAAAGTGAGCTTCACCTATTGTTTATTTCAAAGTAATAATTACTGGCCAAATTTTATCAAATTTTCCAATGTCTAATTTGTGATTATAGCCTTGCTTTATTACTGTAATTCCAAGTGAGTGTCGGAGATTCAAATGTTGAGATGTCCAATGCACATTTCGCCTAGCCTCGCAATGCCACCTGAAACCGCAAGCTTGAATTCAAACACAAAATGGATATCAGTCTGGCAATATGAGAAAACCAATTGTTTTTCTGAAAGCAAATTTATTTTGAATGTATTTTGAGCCACCTTTTTCCAATCAAACCAAAAAGCTACAAGCCATTGTTTGTTTTTTATGTATTTCCTTGCACAAACTTATCCAGAGCGACTTACAGTAATTACAGGAACATTCCTCCCAGAGCAACTTGCCTTGCCTTGGACACAATAATATTTGGCACAGTTGGGGACTGACCCGGCAAGGGTGCAATCCTATCTAAAAAATATTTATATATTTTTTTTAAACAATATAATTTTTTAAAAATCCTGTCAATGGACAATAACATGCTACCAGCATCAAATACTTTCAAACTGTGTTTCAAACTCTTTTGGAGTTCAGTGTAAAGTCGTGGTCAAAAGTTTTGAGAATGACACACAAGTATTGGTCCCCACAAATTTTGGTGCTTCAGTGATATTAGATCTTTTTGTCAGTAGTTACTATGGTATACTGAAGTATAAATACAAGCATTCCATAAGTGTTAAAGGCTTATATATAATATTTGTATCGATATCGGCCTTAAAAATCCTTTATCGGTTTGGCTCTAGTATAGCTCTCCAAGAGTAAAAATACTTTGCTAAGGCCAGGTTTTAGTTTGTCTCTAAAATTAGAGTTCATTAAAATTAGCTCATTGGACAACTTTGAAGACATACTCTTACATCAACCTCTCTGTCCTCAGTATAGGGAGGCTTGTAATTTATGTAACACCACCTTTCTTGCACTGTGGTGGTAAAGAACAAGCCTTGCACAAGGATTGGAAAATTGCCCATGACGAAATAAATCCACTTAGTTTTCTGCACATAGGAGCAATTACAATTTGTATAACTTTCTTGTATCATTCAGCTTTAATATTTTTGTCACCAACAGAGCTGGAGAAAGAGATGCAAAGTTTGATTGCCACAATCCAGGACCAGAACAATGGAAACTGTAAACAGAGTGAGTTTGAAAACCATTATAACTTTAGGGATGTCTATATATTTTTTTGTTTTCAAATATTGCCATAATTCATATTCAAAAGTATGTATTAATAAATATTTTACCTGTGTTCAAATTGAGAGAACTAGTTGTCAGAAGGGGGAATGAAAAATAATTGAAGTGTTTTCTGCATTGGAATGAAAGGAGAAACCATACAGTATTCAGCATAAATGAATATACCTCAACAGATGTCTCAGAAAATGTCTCTCTTCAGAATCAATTTGTTTCATGGGACCCAAAACAAAATATTCCAGCAACTTTGGGTTATTGGTTGCAAATAAGATTATTATGTACAAAAAACAAAACAGAAGGTTTATTTACAAAGTGATTTATGACCATGGTGTAAAAATGGGTACACCCCAATGAAGCTTCTAGGAATGTTCTAACCAAACATCACACAGGTTGCCGCAAGATAATTGACAAATAATGGTGGTATTTAACCTATAAAATCTTTTCATACTCAATGCTCAAAATTACAGTATGGCACCACATAGAGAAATGTCAAAGAAAGTAATAGCTTTACACAAAAAGTTTCAGGGTTACAAGAAAATGAGTAAAGCATTGCTAATCAGTCAGAATATAGTAGCAAATGTTATTCAAAAATTCAAAAAGGATGGACTTGTGGCAAGCAGTCTGAAACGTCCAGGCCGTCCACGGAAGCTAACACCTTGAGGTGAGCATTTTGTCCTAAGAAGAGTTGAGGAAAATCCACCATGCAAGTTCTTCACAGTTAGTTAAAGCTGTAGAAACTAAGCCAAACTGGGGTGACTGTTTCAGGTGACATGCAACAATGTATGCTGCACAGGAGTGACATGCAAGGGTGACATCCATAAAGGAAGCTACTGCTAAATCCTATGCACAAAAAAGCCTGTTTAGCATTTGCCAGGGCCCATGCTGACAAAAGTGAAGAATTTTGGGACTCATACTTGGTCATATGAGATGAAGGTTAATCTTTTTGGAACTGATGGCATCCAAACTGTATGGCATCGCCAGAGGGCAGGGATGTATCTGCGAAAGATATACTGCTCTGAAAGAGAGGATGCTACCATCTCTCAGCGCCCTTTCAACATGATAATGACCCAAAAATTACATCTAAGGCCACTGCTGCATTTCTTAAGGAAAAACAGGGTAAAAGTGATTCAGTGGCCAAGTACTGTATGTCACCTGAGCTCAGAGGCGTCATGCCCATTGAAACTGAGGGGGCACGTTGAAACCTCAGGTTTTTTAACCAAGTGGATTTTCCTTTTAATATCAGTATTTGTGGGCACCTGTTTCCGTGTGTTGTGCACACTGTGCCCCCTTGAAAAAAATATGTGCATGACGCTTCTGCCTGAGCTCAACCCAATAGAACACCTCTATGGGTCAAGCATCATTCTCCGTCCAGCATCCAGGCTCTAAAAGAGCTCATTCTCCAAGAATAGATAAAGATAGACATGGCAGTGTGCCGCCAACTTGTTCACTCCATGTCCAGAAGAGTTGGTGCTGTCCTTAAAAATCATGGAGGCCATACAACATATTAGATTGGGTGGAATTTTCTAAAGATATGTATTGAGTACTGTATTGGGTATAAATGGAGCAAAGTAAATTTGTGTAAAGAGAAAAGACAGAGTCATATTTATTGATTTTACATTGGTTGTGTTCCATATCCATATTAAAGTGCCGACTTCACCCAATCATGATTCGACCAGATAATCAATGACGATAACTGAAAAAAAGGGAAAACGCATATCATTATTTGAGCCACTGCTAACAGAGTTCATATAATATAGACTTGTTTCACTGAAGATTGTGTGTAGCTAAGTTGGTAGACTGGGGCACTTCCAACAGCAGGGTTGTACATTTGTGCTTGGAAAAACTCTGTAGTAGGTGGAACCTAGAAAGAAACCTAGAGACTCAAGGGGGTGGCAGGTCCTCTTATGGCTGTACTGGGTGGGCAATCTGAAAAGTACACAACCGATTGTATTAAGACCACATCGTTAATCAGTGTTAAATTTGTGTCCATAAATGAAGATGGTAACAGGGGGCAGGGACAACAGAACGCACACTAGATGGAGTTGCCAGCCAGAAAACATAATCACCACCAACAGCAATAACTTGGGCTACAGGATAAGTAGGTGAACACAGGACAGAGACAGGAAGGAGTCATCAAGCCATGTGGTCCTGAAGCATGTTCCAAGTGTTTGGGTCCTCCTAGGATCAACATGACATCAGAAACATTAGAATGGGTGTACCTTAGGTCTAATACCACAATATATAATTCTAACCACAAAACAAATATATATGGGTCAATCGTGTTTACCGGTGCCTTTTGGACCTGGTAACCTTTCAAAATTGATGGATATTTGGTTCAAACATGGACCGTGACATTACGGACAGTACGTAACTTTGTCTCTAATAAAAAAAGGCAAACGACAACAGAATTCAGCAAACAATTACATATGTTCAATTAATCCCTTCCATCACAGGGTGGAACTTTAAGTTTGTGACAAACAGGTTGACAAAACTGGATATCAACAAATGGATAAAACTGACAGTTCATCCTTCAGTTTATTCAGTTGAATTCCCCCCACAGGAAATTATGTAATTCATGGGAAGTGTAGGCTGATTTCTTAAAGCTGAAAAACTTCAAACTAACAGGGTGGAAAATAATTTTGGGGACACAGTAAGTCACAAAAAATATTATTAATATTAAGATGAAGGCAGACCATCTCTTGGCCCTCTCTTTCCCTCTTCCCTCACTGTCTGTGCCACTCTGCCCTTCGAAGAATGGTAAGCTAAGGATGCCGCAAAGTTCTAATAGTGCATTTCTTTCCTCTTCTCGTGCTTCCTTGTGCTGCCATTTCAGGACCCGCAGCTCCTGCCCTATCTATCTGATCTTCTCTGCCCTGCGGTTGTTCATGTAGGGGGTCTTGGTGCCCACTTTCTCCACCGTACCAAACCTCTCGGCAGCAAGGCTGATGATGGTTGCCATGGGTTTGAGCTTCCTGTCTACATCGCCCTTGGCTTGTGCTTCTAGGATGTTATCCACATCATCATCAAACTGAAGCCACTGTTTGTCCTTACTAGCCGGAGGCCACTTGACCCAACAATATTCAGTTACTCTGACTGGGTATGGGGCTACTGGTACATGGAGATTCCAGGCACTGTAAGGTGACTCCGGTCCTGGCTCCTCCTGCATCTCACCAGGGGTGATCCCTGCAAGCTGCATCAGTTGCTCCTTCGTCAAGCATTTCATCTCGGCCTTGTGTATCTTCAGGCCATACAGGTTTTTGCATACCTTGCCACAGACACATTCTGCAATCGTTGTCGATAATCCATTTGTGTTGGTCGTGAACTGTAGATCCGTCCTGTTGTGTGCTCATCTTCCCCCCCTCTCTGGCACCAATGGGGGTATATTTCATTAAGGCTTTCCGTAGCTGAATTTGGGTACTTCCTCACAGAATTTGCTGGCCCTTCCTAACCCAGTTGCTGTCTTTCCGAGCTATCCACTGTCTCTCCAGTTGTCGCCACACTATTCATGGTTGTCATCCAGCTGTTCCTGAAGGTCACTGACCAGGCCAGGGTAAAGTAGTTCAATATACGTCTGTTAATCCACTTACACACATCAGTGATGGAACCTGGGGTCATTGGGTGTTTCGGGTCTTTTAACATCATACACCCTTACTCAGGTGACCCAGCCGGGTTTGATCAAGTCTCGACTTGTGTCTAAGTAGCATGTACCCACAGATGGCCCCTCTTGATCCACAGCCATCTAGAGGTCTTCTCAGATCAAATTCCTGATAGTGTCCGTCTATGACGTCTTACCCAGCCCATCCAACCTCTTCTGCTGGGGCAAGGTTGACACACCATCATGTCCCTTGTATCATCAGAAGAGGAACACTAGAGCATATCCTCAGATGTTGCCCAAATACCCTGGGAGAAGGACACTACAGTTGGGCTTTGTGCTCGGGATATGTATGTAGGACAAATACAAAGTGTTTAAAATACAAAATAATATGTTTAAGACCTATTTTCTTTATTTAAATGATAAGGAAGGCTTTTTGAATAAACACGTCAAAAATTTGACATCACATATTAAGTAGGATTTCCTTTCAATAGGTTGGAAATAATGCTAATATTGCATTCCTGTTTCAGCATCAGATTGAGACCACTTTATTTTATTTTCATTTTAGATTAAAAGCAGCACAAACAAATGAAATACGACTTAAAAATAATAACAACAGATAATAAATTATTAAGGAATAATATTGTAAATATAACTGATAATAGACTGATTACCTCAATTGAGAATCTAACTTGTTATACTCCTTATCAAATATAGTCTGACTACTCCACAACACTGCTTGCATTTCCTCTGTGTCATCATGTTTTATATTTTATTACATTACTATTTTGGTACAAACATTTACCTGCAAGTGTGGTGGATAGCCTTTTGAGATCACCAAACTGAAAATCTACTCATATTTGGCCCTTTGGCGGGTGTACATTTCGGACCCTGAATAAAAAACAAGCTGACACTTATCAAGGGGTAAAAGCAGAAGGATTAACTTACAAAGAAAAAAAGTAAAACCTTTGAAATTTAGAGCCCTGCACCTGCTGTTTCCAGAGTTTACACATTAAACACTATATGGGTGACATTGACGGGGCCGTGGGAAGAGTTTTTAAATTGGGGTGCTGTAGTGGGACATGCATTTTTTGCGTATTCCTGGGGGCGTATTCCCGCACATGCGGTCTGTGCTAGTCTACGCGCTATGCACGTGACACACATTTTGTCATCATAGTTATAATACAGTGTCCAGCAAGGACATTTGCGTGTTGACTGTGCATGCAAGTTTTCATGTGCTAGCACTGTGGTCAGGAGAAATCTGTTTACCTATTTGGTCATTACCAGACGCTAATATGTATTTCATTAGTATTGCTCCTTAAGGTTCGGAAAAAAACCATGGAAAAATGAGAGCTTCATTTATGTCATGCTTCAGGAATCATAGTTGATTAGATCAGAAATCATAGCTGATTAACAATCTTTCAATGTAGGCTGTAGTGATTGCTTAGTATTCGCGATGAATAACCTATTTCAACTTTGCAACCTCATTCCACACAGCAGACAAAAACATACAAATAGACAGAGGTGCCTAAACTTTTTTAAATAAAATGAACTATAAATGTCATGGTAGCTAGCTGTGCAACCTCAGTTGACTATGATCCTTGGCATTATTTTGTTAATGATTATTCATTCAGTATCACTAATTATTTTTCAAAATTTCCTCAAGAATATAATTTTTAGGTATACAACAACAGGATTATTATTTAAATTGTTTTACTATGTTTATATGTATTAGCATCTGGCAGTCCTGATATCTGCCCTTTCCAACAGGGGGCGCTGCAGCACCCTCAGCACACCTACTTCCCACAGCCCTGGACATTTATAGATGACAGCTAGATTTTCTGTAGATTTTCCAGGGAAGGCAGCAAGGAGCTTTGCCACAAGAAGCTTTGTTGTTCATCAGCTGTATTTTCAAAATATGAGAGAAATCTAACCTTTGAGAAATTTTTGAGAATCAAGGACTTCTTTTGACAGAACAACCAAATCGATATTTGGCATAGTGGTGGTGTCTAAATGTAGCTTTGGAGACTAGCTAACCCCAAGATTCAAGTCCAGCAACAACTCTGTTAATCACAGTTTTAGTTGATTTAAATATCATAATTAATGTGCTAATAGTGAAGATGGGTATTTTTAAGCTTGTAGACATTTTTATACCCACTACCCAGTGTATGAAGGTCAAAAACCTTTATTCTCATTTGATTTGAGGGTTTTCTAACCTTTTCCCACATGTCACCTTATGTTTACTGTATATCCCAGTGAAAAGTCTTGGATGACCACTAGATCTCTTTTGGCCTGATAACACCAGCTGTCTAACCGATGGCCAGAAATCATTAATGAGTATATTACTTAGGTTACAATTGTAAGAGTTAGAAAGGTAACTAATGTTGACATATTACAAGCTTACATATATAAAAAATATATATATATTTTTCCCTGCTCATTTAGTTCTGCAGATCATTGACCTCCAAAGTCAAGTAGCAAGATTACAGAGGCAAGAATTACTGTTCAACAAGACCTCTGCAGCTAAGATTGCCGGTGAGTTCCATTGACCTTTACAGTCACAGTAACTAGTATAACATCAATCACTGTGATCAAAACAAGGAGAACATTTGAACATTTTTCTCATAGAGCTGGAAAATCAAGTGGAAGAGATACGAGGCCAGCTAAATGAAAAGAGGAATCAGCTGAAACAGAGTGGCAGCGAAATATCACAACTGAGTAAGTTACCGGGAGAAAATATATTTACAATCTACAAGTAAATTATATCTTTTTCGGAGGTCGGCGTGGCGTAGTTGGCGAAGTCGCTGCATTACAGGACAGTCAACATCATGATAGTCAGTGGTTCGAGCCTGACTATGGTTTCTCTGACTGTCCCCGGACCTCCAGCACAAGGCAGCACAAATTGGTGTAGAGCTGCCTGAGATTTGGGATAGATAAGTCAAATTACCTACCATGCCTTGTCACTCTCCAGTGACTCCTTGTCTGCAAGGCTCCCTGTAAATTCAATCACAGAAGTATAGTTGGTAAGCGTAATCATCCCATACCTTAGCTGACTAATGGCTTCCGTGTTGGATGAGCAGTGTGAAAATAATTGGCCGGCTCCGCAACATGTGGTCGGGTGAACAATGCGAGTGCCCTTCTTTTGGGAGGCTGACATATTATAATAAATGACAGTATTATAAATGTTATATCCGGATTTCTGTGCTATTTTTTCAGCTGCCGAAATTATGGAACTTCGTAAAAAACTGGCAGAGTTTGAACTTCTATTATCAGAGCTCAGACGGACAAGCGAAGCCCGGATTGAAGGTAAACCGTGTTTTTGAAAGTCTTGTTAGGTTTAACATGAATATATACACTTATATGAAAATAAATAAAAGTGAGGACTATTTGCTCTAACAAGAATGTATAATTAATGTTCTAATAAATGTATTTCTTATTTAGAGCTACAGAGATTACTGGAGCAGAAGGAACAACAACTTCAAGGCAAAAGTACAGAACTGAAGGCTGCAGATGCAAAAAATGCAGAACAAAGTAAGATGACATAAATAGTTTTTGGTATTATATAGCTCTGGAAAAAATTAAGACTACTGACTTTTTTAAAGTCAATCCCATTGAGAATTACTGGAATGTGACCAAGAAGATGGATGGTCACAAGCCGAAAACCAAAGCCAAGCTGCTTTAATTTTTTGTACCAGGAGTAGCATTAAAGTCATCCAACATCAGTGTGAAAGGCTGATGGAGAACATGCCAAGATGCATGAAAAACAATTATTATTATATAATTCTTATTCCATCAAATATTGATTTCTGAACTCTTTCTAAGTTAAAGATGCCTTCTGCGATTTTAGGCAATATTTAGAACAATTTTAAAATCTAGGTTCTAAAGGTGAATTTAGGCACCCTAGAGCCAAAAACAGGTCCCCGCTCGGGACATAGTTTATTTCCCTGAAGGTTTGTATTCTCTCTTGTTCTCCTGTGTTTAGAGGTTGTGCTCGCTCTGCAAACTCATTTGATATTACCGTATAGTTCAGGTTTGATTGACACCTCTGTCAATGGGACTTCCCCTACATTAGCAAACGATACGTCACAGATTTCTTGAGAATTCCCTGCCTGACGCTTGGTAAGGGAATGCCTACAATAGCCAAGCTAACTAAGGTATAACGAAGATTCTACTTGGATTAAAATGTGCAATTACGAATATCGCAGACTGTATCTTTAAGACATAAGTATTGTTTTGTTTAAACATGAATATTAATTTATTTTCTTTGCATTATATTTGAGGTCTGACAACACTGAATCTGTTCATTTTTTGCAAATAAATGCTTTGAATGACAATATTTTGAGGGAACTATTGTCAGTAGTTTTAATAGTAAAACTAGAGTCACTGATGTTTTTGCAGTGGTCTCTTATTTTTTTCCAGAGCTGTATTTAACAATCATCATCTTAAAGAAAATAAAACTAGTGTCTTTTGTTCTGTTCCTTCAGTTCTGAAAATCATTGAACTCCAGAAAGAAATGAAAGAGATACAAACACAGACAACAGAGGGCACAGAAAAAACTGCAGCAGAAATCTCTGGTTTGCCCTTTTTTTTCCATGTTAAACTATAATGTATATTCTGAAGAATTTCATGTAACAATGTTAAAATAAAGATTTGAGAAAATTTGGAATTCTTAATAAATATTTTTGCTTTTCCACAGACCTGAAAAACCAACTTAATGCCAAGAAGAAGGAGAATTTAAATCTGGAGGCCAAAAATAGAGGTATGACACGAGGTCCGTAAGAAGTCTGTAAATCTTCTGGAAGCATTTTTGAAAAATAACTACATTGTTTTCTTGTCACTTTAGAACTAGAGCGAATTCAGGGGGAAACAAAAACTGAGTTTGACAAAATCCAGGCCACCTGCCTTGGTGAGATTTGCCTTAACATACACTGTTAAACGTTTGATTATTTATGGTTTACTAAATGTGCTGAACATGTATGATCCAGATGCAAGGCAACAGAATGAACAACTCAACGGGGACCTGGAAAAACTGCAGCAGAAACTGAAAGAGAAGGATTCTGATTTGAATGAAGTGCTACTGAATCTCAAAAACATCGAGGAGGAAAATGCCCGTAAGATATCCTTATAAATGTGAACAAATAAATAAGACAATGATAAACATTAAAAATGGATTGTGTAAAAGGCTTAGCCGTTAACCTTCATTACTGATATTAATCTCCCAGGGTTCTCATTTGCTTTGTTAAGCTCTTCCTATTTCGCTCTCTGTTTTATTTCACTCTACAAAGGTTTGAAGAACCAAATAAACATCTTGACAGCTGCTCCGACTTCAGGTCCTCCAGAAAATACTGTGATTCGTATCGGTAAGGCTGGAAGACGATTTAAACACCAAGATTATTGTATAATACATACTGCATGACTGTATAGTTGTGTGAGGTAGACACACTGACTAAAGCTACTCCTCTCTACTTTCCAACCCACAGAGAAAGTGGTCTTAGACCCAGACACAGCCAATCCTAAGATCATTCTGTCACCTGATGGAACACAAATGACTGTTGCACACAAACGACAACATACTGTCGATAGCCAAAAACGATATAACTTGGCTGTTGCTGTTCTTGGAAAGACGGGGTTCACCAGTGGGAGACATTACTGGGAGGTTGAAGTAGCTGGGCAGCCATGTTATAACATCGGAGTTGCTAGCAGTTTAGCTAATAGGAGGAATTCATTGAAACTAAAACCAGAGAATGGCTATTGGACTGTAATGTTGGTTAGAAATGGTGCTTTCCAGGCCTTTGATACTCGAACAAGTAACCTTCGGCTTACAGTTCTCCCACAGAAGTTGGGAATACTATTAGACTACAATAATGGAGAGATCTCTTTCTACAATGCAGGTACCAGGTCTCTGATCTACTCATTCACAGGCAATAGATTCACAGATAAATTATATCCATTCATCAGTGCCTGTGTGGACATCCAAAGTAACCGTTTTCCAATTGTCCTCACTCCTGTTAGCTCAGTGTCATGGCTAAATTAAAGATATTGCATTTGAGATTACAGTACATTAACTTCAGTATATAATCACATTGCTTTCATGAAGAATCATCTTTAAAACCTGTAATCATTTTATCTGTGACATTGATTCAATATTATGCTGTCAACTATTGATCATTCAACTAATAAAATATAGTACCTGATCTATCAAACAGCATTTTATTTCACACATTGTACAAAATGGTTTAAGAGAATTACAGAAGTAAATATCAATCCTACTAGTAATATCACCAGCCCTGGTCTCACACACACACACATTCACTATCTCAGTCTTTACTCATTCCTGATTAGATTAATAGCAAAAAAGGGAGAAAAAAATGTTTTTGATAAAGACATTCCATTTATCTATTCTTTCATTTGGTTAAAGATAATAAAATATGTAACCACCTTCAGTCTGTCTTCTCCTGTTGTGACCCATAATCCACAGTATATATATGGGCTGTCTTACATTTTATTTGACACATCTCAGCCCTGGCTGAAAAAAATATGTTCTTTATCTCCATGTGCTGCCCTACACATGCTGTTCCAACTTCACTGAGCTCTGTTTGTCAGTGGCACCATGTTTTCTGTACCCTATTCTTCTTTATCCCTCAATCCATGCCTGATGTCCCAGCTACACCTCTGTAGAAGTGGCCAACAAACACTGGGTCCCTCTCTTCTAGAATATGCAGGAAACTGTTTCTCTCCTCCTCACTCCAAGAGTCAAACCACTGAGTCCAAAGGCGCAGTTGGCACTGAAATATATTCGGTGGACTGTCCTTAACCTATAATTAGATAATGAAATTTGGCAGTTAGCATTTCAGCACATGATGTTGACATAACCTTTACAGTACTATTGGAAGACAAAAAAATACTGGTTTCATAGGATAATTTGGTACCTGTAGAGTATTGAGTGAATCTAGGAGAGTACACACTTTCCCTGGTACAGCTTTCCCCAACAGATCCTGAAGAAACTGTTCACGCTGGGCAGTGGTCCAACTCAAGAACCAGCTCAACACACAACGCTGCTCCTGAAGAGTTACATAGGAGAGTGGCAGGGGATCTCTACCTGCTGACAAATTCTGAGAGGTACAAGAAAGGTTCTCCAAGCTGGGAGGCACTACACCCTGTGGTGTTGATGGAAAGTCTGCAATGCTCGGTGAAGACGAACTGGACTGTGTGTAGAGCCAACCTTGTCCAGTAGTGTTAGTTGTGTCCATTGTGTTGCTCATGAGGTTAGGATTGTATATGCTGCTGGACATGCTACCTTGAGCGGAGGGCATCATGCCAGGGTGTTGTTGTTGTGAGTCTTGATTAACATGGAAGAACCAGGACATCTTCGGGGAAATAGCAAAATAAAACATAGTAAATACAGTACATGTCTCATGTCGACGTTGGATGTCCAACAAACTTGACGTACTGTAAATAGCTATGCAGTTTGTTTTAGGACCATAAGGATAAATAAGTACAGTAGATGCTTACATCCACATTTAGCATCCTTACAGTTATTGGTTTTTACGTTATATGACTTCTACCACATCCTTGGTGACAGTAACACACTTCCTTGTTGGTATGCCAAATTGCTTGGGTTACTTTGCTAGCTAGCTATTTAACATTAGCTTTACAACGACAAACAGTTACGTATGGAAATGGTTCAAATGAACTACTTTGAATCCCTAGAAATACTTATATATCTGAAAAACAACATTTCTCACCTTTCACCATTTTCCAGAGGGTCAAGTACTTCTAATTTGCAGCATATTTCAAAGGCTCAGAAAACATACAAGTAATTGAATTAGACGAACAAAACATTACGGTCGGCATTTGCGCTACAAATTGCGCATATGTATTTAGTACCTCAATCTCGAACAAGCCATGCGCATAATCTTCTTCTTCTTCATTAGGGTTTAACGGCAGTTTGCATCCACATTGTTGCATTACCGCCTCCTACTGGTATTTACTCGTTTGTTCATCATCTCGTTAACCCACAACTTCTTAAGTAGCCCAGTGTCTTTCAAAAACCTAAATATATGCTTACGTCAGATGAGCAATTGACTCTCCTTCACTTCTTCCACACATTTTAATGCTAATAAAAGTCCAATAATTTCAACTGCATACACACTCAGAAAATCAGAAGTTCTCTTACTGATTCTAGTCCGATAACTCGGAATCACCGCTGCCCCCGTTTTCCATGTGCACAATTTGTCTTGTTTGCTTTTTTATTGAGATTTTGTGTAAACGTGTTGAATCCCTTTGCATACCTTTCTTATTTGTGAAATCTCTAGCTGATTTACATTTTTAAAATGTATTTTAGTTCATAGTTTTGTATTAAAATCAATAAAGAAATATGAAATTATAACACAATAAAAGATAAATACCAACCTTTAAACAAAATAATTGTGTTTTTTTCAACTTTCTTTATCCAAGTAAGCTGATTGAGAACTGATTGTCTACCAGTGATGAAATCGGAGTGCAGACGATGGAATGGTGCCTGTCTGTTCCTGTATTTGTCACAGTCACAGCTAGGGATGAGTACCGACACCCGATATTAAACGTATGCACCGAAACTCGATATTAAACGTGAGTACCAAAACCCGATATTAAAGGGCTGCAGCGCTAAATTATAAAATGTTGTACAAAGTTATCGGTTCTGCTTTCGGTAGGGTGAAGTGTCCTAAAGTGGGACACTGCCTAATGTGGGACAACTAAGGTCTAGTATTTGTAGATCCCCCATAAATACATGAATATCAGTAAAACTATTGGTTAGCCATAGCTGTGGTGCTATGTGATAAATATCACATGACCTCTCAACTGTCCAGTCATGAGATTGATGCAATCATCAAAAAGGAAGCATTTGTGTGAAAATCACAAAAGATTAGTGACACAGAGTTTGGACAAACCTGATATTAAGGAGTATAAATTAATTTTAACCGAAACAATCCTGCTCATTTTTGGCCTAATGTGTTTATGAAATGTTTGTCCATCAAAAAATAATATAACTTTGTATGTATAAACTATATTTTTATCAAATTTCCTAGTGTCCCACTTTAGGAAATGTGGCCTCGAAAAGTGGGACAGCATAGTTAGCCTAATGTGGAACAGTGGTAAAATCAGTCAAAAATGTGTTGTGGGGCATGGTTTATGGGACAAAAATGGTTATTTACAGGTTTTTTGGGTTTTTACTTATGCTGTTACTACAGATGTTTAAGGTCATGGGAAACTTATTAAATATTAAAATGAAAAAAAAATAGCTCTGAATTTCAAACCTCAGTAGAAAACCAATAAAGCCATTCCACTTTATCTAATGCATCTAAAGATGAGTTCCATTAAATGTATTTCAGATCACAATGGCAAAGGTCAGAAATGACAGAGAGAGATTGTCAGACACATAGTAAGAGGAAGAATCAGGGAAAAGATGAGAGAAACTAAATCAGTGGAGCCAGGACAGGATGAATGGAGTGATAGAGGAGTATAGGCAAATCATTAAGATTGGTGGAGCCTGGTGGTTTTCAAAAGAGATTGTTAAGTTTGTATTTTGTTTGTGAAGCGGAATAGAAAACATTAGGCCAAATGGTCTTAAATGTTAGTACTGTAACTAAAGTTCACAGTGTGTTAATGAATTCTGGCAAGGTTGAATCTAGCGTAAAGTTTGTTAAAGCTGTGGGATGTTGTTTTTTGCAAGTTGTGAGATTTCATATTTTGCCTTCAAGTAGGTCTAGGCTATGCCTGTTGTGATTTTTTGTTTGTCTGTTGTTAAGTAAAATTAATTAGAGAATAGTTGCTTAATGTCTTATGACCATAATAAATGCATCAGAATATTTTATTATTTGTCTGATGTTCAATTATCTATGTTATATCCATCCATAAACAAGAGAATTACGAACTTACTATTTTACTATTATGAATCAAGGTGATTTTGGCTTTTGTCATAGACTAATCATTGTCCCACATTAGGAAGCTGCAGATTGTTTCAGACAGTTGGCGCAAAGAGCACTAATATGTTTATAATTTCTTTTCTGAATGTGTTATCTGCATTTTCTGTTTTGATTTGATTTAAGAACATCCTGGGGTTTGTAAAATTATATTGTGTGTATATGTAATGCATTGGCTGTATATCACAATATGTCACAAAATCTGAAATCCCAAAATTGTCACACATTAGGGCAATTCACCCTACCGGAGACATTTGTAAAATATATTGCCTATTTATTATTGCTACATAAACATTATCTTACACATGTTGCACACATCTTGTGCAAAAGTGCAACAAGACCTTTGCGGAAACACAAGAAATCTGTCTAATCACCTGAAGGTGCATCAAACAGACAAAGAAATGTAGATTTCGACTGACAAGCAGTTAATCTCTCATTGCCAAATCTACGTTAGGAAGGCATGCAGCTTAGAGCCCACCATAGAAATGGAATGAGTAGAAACCTCATTGAACTGTTTTGCTTGGTCATTCGATTAGTACACAACAAAATGGCGACTGTTGATAGTTGTCACGGTGACAACATGCGCCAGTGTAAAGTTTGTTGTACTCACTATTTTTCCATTAGCTATCTCAAAGTGATATTTAGTTAGCTATCAGGTGAGATTATTTAGTTCTTGTCTAGCTCTCAAGACAAGTTATAGATGTTATCTAACTCTAGTTTGTAATATTAGCATATATTAAATATATTTTGATGACTTACCAATTGAAATTTTACACAATTAAATCCAGCACTCTCCAATTCCTCTTCCACACAATGCAGGCCACGGGTGATCTTCTTTGATTTAATAGCGGATCTCAACCGTCTGAAAGCAGAGCCGTATATCTAGAGAGTTTGGCCAACTCAAATCATGGGCGCCATTTCGGATACCATCGTCAGATGACTCTACATTGTAACCCTATGGGGCGAAAATGCTATCTTGAAATAAATCGCTTATTTTCACTATAAACAGGCACATATATGTTATTATCAACATTTGTCAATATGTAAAAGGCCCTTACAGAAATATTCTGCATATTTAACTTCTATATCGTAAATGGGCCTCTAAAAAATGCTCATTGTAGTGAATGAACACGTCAGCTAATAAGTCTCTGAGCAGTTACCTTTTCTCTTCAGTCTCCTGAGTCCTGACGTAACCTTTCGTAGTCCATCCATTGCAGTTAAACTTACTCAGTGGCAAAAATTGTACCTGTAACTAGTGCTACATTGTAATGTACTGCATTGTTAGGCTATTATTAATATTAACAGACATCGATAAACCCTTCCCATATTGTAGCCTAAAAAACACATTCACTTCACATTCAGCTCACACTTTTCACACTTCTGGTTCACCAGGGGAATTCGTGAAATTTATTTGCCACGTCCCGGTCTTGAATTGCAGCCAAACGTGCAACAGTTGGGCATTTTTTCAGTGATTTCTGTCATTTTTAAAATAATTTATTACATTTAAATTTTCTCAAGTTTCTTTATTTGTCACATGCATAATCATACACCTACAACAAGCAGTGAAATGAATTCCTGACTCCGCTCCAACTGTACTATCACAAAACAGAAAGCATAAAAGTGAAGTTATAAAATAAAATTAAGTATAAAACATGACTAAATCAGAAGTTAGAAATAAAATATATCCACCCATACTACTCCCACTCATAAATATAATAAAACATTGTAATACTCACTGTGCTCACTAAGTAGAACCAAGACTTAAAGTGCAAGAATCCATAGTGCAGTTCATAAGGTAGGTGCATGTCATATTTTGTTTCAGGAGCCTAACAGCTTGTGGATAAAAGCTCCTCCTGAATCATTCTGTGTTAGTCATGATGCTCTTGAATCGCTTGCCTGAAATAGGCAGCTGCCGGGGTGGGAGGTATCTTTTAGAATTTTGACAGTCCTATTCCAACATCTCTTCTGATGGAGTTTGTCCAGGGATGGAAGAGCTGAACCACAACAACGCTCAGCAGCACGGATAACACTTTGGAGGGCCTTCCTGTCCTTCTCACAACTGTTGCCATACCACGCTGCCATACTCTGGTCACGATACTCGCCACACTGGCAGAGTAAAAGAATCTCAAAATGGCTGGGGAGGCTCCAAACTTCCCCAGCTGCCTTAGAAGGTACACATGCTGATTAGCTTTCCTGGCCATAATATGGGTGTGGGTAGACCAAGTAGGGTCCTCAGAGATGTTGACCCAGATACTTAAAACAGCTCACCTGGTGCCCCATTAGCCGCTTTCCGACCGCAGGGATTTTTGCAGTTCCTAGAACATAACGTTCCTATAACCATTTTTTTCTCGTGTTCCGATAGAAGAAATTGCGGGATTATTTAGTTCCTCGCACTGCCGTTCCTATAACCTTTTTAGCTCCTACTCCAGAGCAGGGTCTTTCCATTTTCCCTTTTCCCAGGTCCACGTTGATTGG
>JACXGM010016471.1:10262-20546 GCA_016801145.1 Umbra pygmaea | reverse complement strand
AAGTTCATCTTTCTTTGTTAATGAGTAAGCTTCCGCATTTTTGTCAAACGCATTTATCTCCAATCCGAAACAATTAATGTTTAAAATAGCCAAATAAAAAAAACGTATCATATGTTGTACATTTCACCCGCCACAGTGGCTGGTAGATAGGGAAATGTTACCCGCCAATGTGAAAATCTACCCGCCATTGGCGGGTGGCAATTTCCCACCCTGATGTGTACACTAGATGTATACCTATTTTTTCACATTTTGGGACACCACAATGACTTCCCTTGTGTGGTAATATTTTTCCTTCTAATTACGTATTGCAATAATAAAGAACTGATGCATTTGTGTAGATGAGAGGAGCAAAGTGTATGCGCGTTGTGCACACGCTACATTATGGTTAAGCATGCGCCCTTAAAATAGCATATGAATAACACGCCACTGACTTTTAACCAGGTTTTTCCTGGTCTATGGCGGAATTGTTTTCGGGGACTGCAAGATAGCCCCAGGGAACGTTTGCGCTGGAACACGCCTCTACTTTTCGCTGAACCGCCCAACAAACGCAAATTTATTCCCTAATTTACTGACGAGCGTCTGTGGAGGGAAAAGTACCATAGCTGGGTATGCGTCGGGTGCAAGATAGGAATGATACATGCGTTTATGTAAAAAGTCAATTGCGCTGGGTGTAAGATAGGGCCCCTTATCTCAGTTTCATACAAGTAAATGATGTATGTTTACACAGCTACACACCACACTCTGGAATGTTATAAAAGAAAATAACTTTTTAAAATTATTATTAAATTGTATTACATATAGACAAATTACAAGACGTATAACCCCTAACATATTTGTAATATGTAACTCTTTGGGGGGGAAAAAGGCACATGAGCCTTTATAATATCTCTAAAAATATCTCTATCATGCTACACTACACTCTAAAAACAAAAGGTTCTAAATAGCACTAAAAGTGGTTCATGGCTTGTAATCATAGGGGAACCACTTTAAGTGCTACATAGCACATATATTTAAAAATGGTGCCATGTAGAACCATAAGAGGTGCCATATAGCACCTTAAGCACCTCATAGAACCACTGAAGAACCGCTGGAGAACCGCTGGAGGAGTAGTGGTGCTATATAGTACCTTAACTATTTAAAGATCCTGTTAAGCCCAGTTTGGTTCTTCAGCAGTTCTTCAGCGTTTTTTGGGGTGGTTAAGGTGTTATATTTAACCTTTTATGGTTCTACATGGCACCATGTTTAAAGATAAGTGCTACTTTAAGTGGTTCCCCTATGATTACAAGCCATGAACCACTTTTAGTGCTATTTAGAACCTTTTGTTTTTAGAGTGTATGTTGCCGGCTTAGTGCCTGAGAGAAAAAAAGCTGTTTTCATTTTTTTAATTGTATTTATACCTTTTCAGCCAAAATAATGGGTGGATTGTTTTGACTAACATGTACAGAATTCTACTATGGAACTCTCCCACACACAGTGTAACATGTTCTCTTTGGTTTCGGGAGAGGGACTAGTTTCATTTAACTGTGGTTTTTACAACTAAAGCACAACAAAACTGGAGTTACTATACCACAGTTCCTGTTCAGTCTGTCATCTGACATACACACACATTCATACCCACAGGTGCACACGCACCCACACTGTCATCTGACATACATACACGCTCACATGCACAGTCACATGCACGGTCACACGAGCTCACATGTACGGTCACACACGCTCACATGCACGGTCACACACGCTCACACACACTCACATGCACGGTCACACACACTCACATGCACGGTCACACACAAACTTTGAAACATGGAAAGGGGGAACTAATGTTGTTAAACATGGTCCTAGTATCGGTCTCCACAAAGTTTGCTGCTTCAGTGTTCTTAGATCTTTTTGTTAGTAGTTATTATGGTATACTGAAATATAATTATAAGTATTCCATAAATGTCAAAGGCTTTTGTGGACAATTACATGAAGTTTATGCAGAGTCAATATTTGCAGTGTTGATCCTTCTTTTTCAAGACCTCTGCAATCCGCCCTGTCATGCTGTCAATTAACTTCTGGGACACATCCTGACTGATGGCAGCTCATTATTACATGATCAATGCTTGGAGTTTGTCAGATTTGTGGGTTTTTGTTTGTCCACCCACTTCTTGAGGATTGACCACAAGTTCTCAATAGGGATTAAGGTCTGGGGAGTTTCCCGGACATGGACCAAAAATGTAAATACTTTGTTCCCTGAGCCCCTTAATTATCACTTCTGCTTTAGGGCAAGGTGCTCCATCATGCTGGAAAAGGCATTGGTCATCACAAAACTGTTGGTTGGTTGGGAGAAGTTGCTCTCAGAGGATGTGTTGGTACCATTCTTTATTCATAGCTGTGTTCTTAGGAAAAATTGTGAGTGAGCCCACTCCCTTGGCTGAGAAGCAACCCCACACATGAATGGTCTCAGGATGCTTTACTGTTGGCATGACACAGGACTGATGGTAGCGCTCACCTTGTCTTCTCTGGATAAGGTGTTTCCCGGATGGCCCAAACAATCAGAAAGGGGATTCATCAGAGATAATGACTTTACCCCAGTCCTCAGCAGTCCAATCCCTGTACCTTTGGCAGAATATCAGTCTGTCCATTATGTTTATTCCTAGTTTGAATACAACTTTGTGAAATTACGACCATTTGCGTGAAATAAAAATGTTTTTTTACAAAGAAAAACCCCAAAATTGTGAAGCCCAACTGCTTTTGGTACATACAATGTACATTTTGTATGATAAATGTCAGATTTCAAACATACTTCTGCCATCTGTGCAGAACAGAAAAAAAAAAGTTCAGATGTGAGTTTCAAGCCCAGATCTAGTGAGATGATTCAAGCTGTAAAAAAATGCAGTCTTCCTCCAAATTCATATCTCTAAACACAACATACCATCGGTCTCAATTATATTGTTAATCTTGATATCCTCCCTGATTGGGAATATACTATTGACAGAGCAAAGTGTAAATTTAGAAAAAGAATTTGGACAAGTTGAACAGTTGACTAAAAGCAGGATGGCACGAGTTTGCTCGTCAGCAGAAGTAAATATACCCTTTAAACTATGCCAATGAAATAAACTATGCAACTAATATACTTATTATACAAAATGTATATTTTATGTACCAAAAGCAGTTGGGCTTCACAATTAAGTTTTTCATGCAATAGATCGTTGTTTCACAAAGTTGTATTCAAATGCATTCATCTACACAGACCTTTTGTCTACAGTTGACACTGCACTCGCGCTAGCACTACCATGTTCTCCCTGAGTGAGAGAGTTGACTGATGACCCAGAACGTCACATAATTACTTCAAACGATTTAGGAATATAGACAAATTATACAATTTCTACAGTTCTGTCAGTCCCGGTACTGCTCATCTTGCTACTGTCAGAAAGGCTGTCTAGACCATGTTACAGTGTTAATGTAACGTTAAGCTTTCCCAGAACTACTCTCCATGAAAAGTACTTGCCATAGGTAAGGAATCTGTAGAATACCAATGCAAATAAATTTAACTGATTGGTCAGAGCGGCAGCCATTTTTACATGTACCCTACCAGTGCAACCATAGATATCCATAATAAACGCTAGATGACTTAGGGCGGAGTCTCTAACGTCATCACCGGTGGCCATCTTGTCACAGGCAAGCTTGGTGGGCTGTATGGTACCTAATGTAAGGTGAGTGATCACGAATACTCTAATCTCGCTGAAATCTTGACGGATTTACAAACGGTTCAGTTTCTTACAAATGTTATTAACGTGGCTATTATTCTGGATGCTTTATATATAATATGCAATTTTTTCAAAAACTATGTAGTGTCATAACTACATCTCTGACATTTTTAACAAACCAAACCGTTTGAAAATCGGTAGAAAATTTAGCAAGTTATGGTAATTTGAAAGTACATGCACCATTAACACACAATGTTATGAGTAAGCGAGCGGTCTGTGGCAAGATGGCCGCCAGGCGCGGACGTCAACCTCCATTGGCCAGCAGCGCGGGCGAGAGATCTAGGCTTTTTCTCAATACCAAGAATGCAAAGAACGGACTTGTGTTCTTGGGGATTATGCTCTTGCTAGTTGTTCTTGGAAGTGTTGATAATTATATTCTATATAATCATGTTTAAATACAGTTTGAACAGTTTAGAATGGTATTACTAGATGAGAGAGTTATATGGCTATACTTAAGGGCCTGTTGGAAGATTCTAGGACATGTTACAGACAGGGAGACATGTTCAGGGTCAAGCAAGATAAGACTTTCCTTTAGGAGAGGAGACGAAGGAAGCGAGGCCAACGATGACGTAGTACAGAGAGAGAACCCTTACAGACTTATATTATAACATCAGCTTTAGCTTATGGCTTAGGACTTATAACTTATAACTCTGTTATACATTAGACTGCTTATAACTATATGATCTATTGTAGGTTAGACTGTAATTCCATCACAGGTCAAATACATGTAGATGCCATTCAGACTAATAGAACAGGGCATTTTACTGACAGGACATTTAGACAGATAGGGGTTACTGAGTTATTCAGAAAGGAGTGCACTAAGGAGTATGGATCATATAGGCAGACAATCAAGGTTAGAACATTAAGAGATAATGATAGAAGTTAAGGTGACCGGCACATGTTCTCACAAGTCACGAGTTGAGTAGAACCTTCTAGAAGGAATGTGAACAACAATGCAAAGGCTATATAAGTCAGTTCCATATGACCACTCGGGGCATTTCTTTACACCACGTCTTGATTTCCTTGTTATGATGACCCTGTTTCCGTAACGAGAAGTACTTATTAAAGCATTCTATTATCAACCGCAACCTGACTCCTGAACCATCATTTTAACAAAGATCTTACCAGCCTGAAATGATGGCTCAGGAGTCAGGTTGCGGTTGATAATAGAATGCTTTAATTAAGTACTTCACCGCCTGTTGGTATGGGAATTGGTCTTGTTGTGAGTGAAATATTGAAAAAAGACTTGTTTCAAACCGGTGTTGAAAAACGTGGCTAGCCTTGTAACATAAGAAACTGAAACATGAAATAAAGTGAAAATTTTAGAAGTTCAAATGGCTGCGTTTTGTTATTATCGGGTAAAAGTCATAATCATTAAAAAAATCTAATGTTCTTACCGTGACAAGTAACGGCAGTCGCCATTTGTTTGTATACTAATCGACCAAGCAAAACTTGTCAAAGTTCAATAAGGTTTCTATAGATTTAATTTCTATGGTACTTGCCAACGAGTTGACACTGTTTGCCGACCTAGGGTTTTGAAACACCCACTCCAGGTATTCCCTCTCCGCTTCTGGATCATGCTTTAAGAGGTAATTGACGGTGTGCAGGAACGGAGAGGAGAGAACATGTTCCCTGGGCTGAGAGGAGGCTGCCATTTTGGGCGGTTGGGTGGAAGCGGCAATCTTAAGGAACTGGTCGGCCATCTTGGGGAACTGGTCAGCCATCTTGGAAGGAGCAGAGGCGGCCATCTTGGACAGAGCGGAGGCGGCCATCTTGGACGGAGCGGAGGCGGCCATCTTGGACGGAGCGGAGGCGGCCATCTTGGACGGAGCGGAGGCGGCCATCTTGGACGGAGCGGAGGCGGCCATCTTGGACGGAGCGGAGGCGGCCATCTTGGACGGAGCGGAGGCGGCCATCTTGGACGGAGCGGAGGCGGCCATCTTGGCCTGGGCGGAGGAGGCCATCTTGGCCTGGGAGGCTGAGGTTGGCTTCTCTGGTACCTGTCTAGAAGAAGGGCTTGTTGTGGGACCGAAGCCACTAAGGCCCCCCCAGGGACTAGGGGTTCTATCGGGAAACTGATTGACCCAAACTGGAGGTAGGATGGGAACGTGTGTGTGCTTACGTATAAACCCACCGTGAGTAGTCCAGTTTCGGCAGCAGCAGGTACATGATAACACAGAGCAGGATGAAGACATCAGCCGTTAGGAAGTACGCTAGCGCGCTGTCCGTCACGTCTTTAGCAGCCGCAAGATCCACTATGGAGGCCACCGCACTCAGAGTACCACCCATCGCCTGGCCTGGAATACAGTCAGACCAAATCACACCGGTTTACTCAGTCTGAGTGGGATGAATACAGTCAGACCAAATCACACCGGTTTACTCTGTCTAAGTGGGATGAATACAGTCAGACCAAATCACACCGGTTTACTCTGTCTAAGTGGGATGAATACAGTCAGACCAAATCACACCGGTTTACTCAGTCTAAGTGGGATGAATACAGTCAGACCAAATCACACCGGTTTACTCAGTCTAAGTGGGATGAATACAGTCAGATCAAATCACACCGGTTTACTCTGTCTAAGTGGGATGAATACAGGCAGATCAAATCACACCGGTTTACTCAGTCTAACTGGGATGAATACAGTCAGATCAAATCACACCGGTTTACTCAGTCTAACTGGGATGAATACAGTCAGATCAAATCACACCGGTTTACTCAGTGTAAGTGGGATGAATGCAGTCAAATGTGGATGCAGACGATGTGCAGAGGAATCCTCTGCTTGAGCACACTACCATCTTTTGTGTACATTATTGTGTGTGTCTGTCTATATGAGGTTGTGTGTAAATGTGTGTCTGTGTGTCTATATGAGTGTGTGTCTATACGAGTGTGTCTGTCTGTGTGAGTTTGTGTCTCTTTGTGAGTTTGGTAGCCTACCTGATATGAGTGCCTGTGATATTCTCATGGGGTAATGTCCACTGATCCCAAACACAGACCCTGAGAACAGGTTGGAGGCTCCGCTGACCAGGGCTACACTGGCCAGAGTACCAAAGAAGAACTGCTCTCTGCAGCCAGATGTATCCACCTGTAGTATTGGATCGACATTTAATTAGACGTATCCACCTGTTGTATAGGATCAACATTTAATTAGACGTATCCACCTGTAGTATAGGATCGACATTTAATTAGACGTATCCACCTGTAGTATAGGATCAACATTTAATTAGACGTATCCACCTGTAGTATAGGATCAACATTTAATTAGACGTATCCACCTGTAGTATAGGATCGACATTTAATTAGACGTATCAACCTGTGGTATAGGATCGACATTTAATTAGACGTATCCACCTGTAGTATAGGATCAACATTTAATTAGACGTATCCACCTGTAGTATAGGATCAACATTTAATTAGACGTATCCACCTGTAGTATAGGATCAACATTTAATTAGACGTATCCACCTGTAGTATAGGATCAACATTTAATTAGACGTATCCACCTGTAGTATAGGATCGACATTTAATTAGACGTATCTACCTGTAGTACAGGATCAACAGCTATTACTACACTGTATGTATCCACCCATAGCACCACAAGCTAAAGTTTCCCTATTAACAATACTAGAAGTAGGTTCACAAGCCCACGCTAGGCTAACTAAGGTAAGTACAACTTAGATATAGCCTGGTTAACACTAGACCCTTCTCAGTTCCGACTGAGAGTGGGTCTGGGCAAGGTTCATTAACAGCCCATTTTCAAAGGGGCGTCACCAACGGACGCCACTCAAATGCCTCTCTTTTGCCGAGTCGGCAAGACCTCGACAACATCTTTTTATTTAGATATGAAGGCTTCGAGTGTTGTTTTTGGTTCGGTTTTTAACAAAAAGGAAACGTTCAAATCGCTTAAAACACGATAGCTGATTCGAACGAGTGATATTGCGGATGTTCCATTGCAGCAGCTATCGTTGTAATTATCTGCTTCAACCAATGACAGTATAAAGCTGCACTAATGTTATTGTATAAAGCCAGCCTCAACAGTTGTGATATCCACATCCACTTATAATGTGGATGTTTTTAATTAATTTGAATCTATAATGAATGCAAATAAATCATAATCCTGTATTGTAGTGCCTATAGAAAATCAGCACATCCCTTGGAAATAGTAACTTCTTTGGTCTAACAGTCGGAATTCAAAACCCATTCAAAATAAAAAAAATTCAGCTATTTACACATTCTGCCTTACAACATTCAAGTAACGTAAAAGGCAACATTTTGGAAAACTAGAACAAAGTTGGAAAAGTGATCTCATGAGTTACTACTTTTTAGAGCCAACTTTTGATTTTAATCAAGCCATCAGTCAGTTTTAACATGTCTATATTAGCTTTTGTCACCTAGATCGGGAAAAGTCCAGTCAAACTTTCTGTTGACCAGCAATTGACTGCTGTCTTCAAGTCCATCCACAGATTTTCAATAGAATTTATGTCAGGGCTCTGACTTAGCCACTCAAGGACATTAACCTTCCTATCCTTAAGCCACTGCGTAGTCTCTTCCCAGACTCCACTGAAGAGAAACACCCCCACAACATAATGTTGCCACCACCATTCTTCATAGTGTGGGCTTTTTTCAGAATAGGCTTCTTACTTGCCACTCTGCCATACAGGCCAGCTTTGTGTCTTGTGAGATTGTTGTCATATACACAGACTGACCAATCTCAGCCATAAGGACTTGTATGTCCTTCAAAGTTGCCATTGGCCTCTTGGTAGCTTCCCTGATCAATGTCCTCCTGGCTCGATCACCCAGTTTGGAAGGACGGCTCGATATACTTTACACATTATTGTTCTAAGCGGTACTCAGAGGGATAGTTAAAGCCTTTGAATTATTTTTGTATCCTTCTCCTAACTTGTGCCTTTCCACAACTTCATCCCAGAGTCCGTTTGAAAGCACCTTTCCAACCATGTTGTATTCTTTGTGTTGCCATGCGCTACTAGTAAGGCACTCATCATGGAACAGCTTTTTTTAAATTAATTTATCAAAACTACAAAAATTGATGTCAGGTGTGGTCAAATAGCATGGTGTGTGATCTGGGAAGTGACTGGTTGTACCTGAGCAAGTTTATAATGGTTAATCTAAATGGCTGATTGATCACTTATCCAAATCAGGTATTTCACTAATAAATGTTATATCATTGTTCAGAATTTTTGTAAAAGTGATTTTCACTTTGATGTTGTTATAATGTGTCCAGCTGGCAGAAGTTAGATTTAATTTATTTTATTTTCCAGGCTGTAATGTATTAAAAGGTAAGGATTTTGACAGAATATGATGACTTTGTATAGGTACTGTAAATGTTCAAAGTCAAAGTTGTTTATTTATCATATGCATCGAATAACATACATCATCCTATGCAGAGAAATTCTTTTTGACATGGAACGACACATCTATGCAGTGGGCTTAAAGAAAAAGAATTACAAAAATATAAAGAATTTTTAAAATAATAATGACAATAGTAATAATAATAATAATAAAACGCTATGTACTGAGCAGTGATCTGGAAAATGTACAACAGTAGAAGTAGTAAATATTATGGATTTGGCATGGAAACTTGCTTTAAAAGGTGGATTTGAATTTGCTACATCAGAGAATGTTAGTGCTCAACAGACGATTTGTGATCAGTGTCAGTGTTCCATGTTGAGCAGCCGAATGGCCTGGGGGAAGAAACTATTTTTAAGTCTGGTGGTCCGTGCCTTGATGCTCCGGTAACGTCTACCAGACGGCAGTAGAGAGAAATGTTCACAGCCTGGGTGGCTGTGGTCTTTGAGGATGTTCTTTGTTTTCCTAAGGCATCGCTTATGGTAGATGCCTTGCACGGAGGGGAGGCAGCAGCCAATGATGCGCTCCGCTGACTTCACTACCCTCTAAAGGGCCTTACGATCAGCAGCGGAGCAGCTGCCGTACCAGACTGTAATGCAGCCCGAGAGGATGCTCTCAATGGTGCATCTGTAGAAGTTTGTTAAAATCCTGACAGACATGCCAAACTTCTTGAGTCTCCTCAGGAAGTATAGGCGCTTTTGGGCAGTTTTTGTTGCCGAGATTGTCTGTCTGGAGCATGTGAGGAAGTCGCTGATGAACACACCGAGGAACTTGAACTCTGAAACTCTCTCGACTTCAGCTCCATTGATGTGTATGGGGGCAGGACCCTCCCTCTGCTGCTTCCTAAAGTCCACTATCATCTCTTTTGTTTTGCTGACGTTGAGAGAGAGTTTGTTGCTCTGGCACCAGGTAGCCAAGGCTCTTACCTCCTCTCTGTAACCAGTCTCATCGTTGTTGGAGATGAGACCTACGATGGTTGTATCATCAGCAAACTTTATGATGGTGTTGGAACTGCGTGTGGCCACACAATCATAAGTGAACAGAGCGTACAAGAGGGGACTGAGTACGCAGCCCTGTGGGGCTCCGGTGCTCAGGGTCATTGTGGAGGAGGTGAGGTTGCCCATTCTCACCATCTGGGGTCTTCTCGTTAGGAAGTCCAGGATCCAGTTG
>JACXGM010016471.1:0-10162 GCA_016801145.1 Umbra pygmaea | reverse complement strand
GTTGCAGAAAGGTCTAGTGTTTCACATTGTACCAAGTCTCTCAAATATAAATTGTAACATTAACTTTTTCCAGAAGTGCCCAGACTGTTGCTGACAACTGTGTCCCCCTTTCTGATTACTTTGTTTTTCTAGTTTTGATCAATTACTTTTAGATCTTTATCTCAAACCTAATATTAAATTAATCATATTGTTATCAATAATATTATATGCAAAAGACCCTTTGAAAATCTGACAGGGGCAAATCATTTTTCACATCCCTGTATGCACGCCACTTGATTACATACCTTAACCATGATTGTAGTTATTATGAACACAGCCAGGATGATGAGAAGAGAAGATATGATACGTACTGCAGGAGACAACCTGGAAAAACAGAGACACAGTGGCAGAGAGAGGCAGAAAGAAAGCCAGTTCTAAATGACCTGGCTCTAGAAAGAAGATGGACTGTACACATTGTCTACTGCACACTCGCTACTACAGTTAAGATCACATTTACTGTCACCCCTAACGTAAGTTCATGACCACTGACTTAAATTCACGTTCCATGCACGTGTCGCAAAGTCGTATGATTCTTATCAAACGGCTCATTCAATACGGAAGCCTAAACCTGTACATATGTGGGAGGAATTTACAGCCGCCAACTATACAACTGTAATGTAATTCCAGAGCAATGTGTCAACGAGTCAGAATTTGTGCAGCCCTGAGCAAAGTCCCTGAACATAGCCGGAATGCATCCTGGATGAAAACACTGGCCACTGTGACGCAGTTGTCCTGCAAGGCATTGACTTCATCACAGTGCCTTAGGGTTTGAATGTTACAGTTAAACTAATTTAATGACATATTAGCTATTTAAAGTGTTTACATTCTAATAGAACTGAAGTCTGGGGATGTTTTTCAAACCTGCTAACCTAATTACGCATACAAAATCTACCTCCGGGTACAAATAAAGTAACTTGAACTTGAACTTACACTTTGATACAGGCTGTTCTTTTCAGGCATAGGGATTTAGATCTGTGGCTCACACTAAAGTTTGCTGATAGCCGACTTTTGTGGTAAACATTTCACAACATGTTGTGTTTGTGTATGTTTTTCTACCCTAGCCTTCCTAAGATTAGTGCACTTTTACAATATTATCATGTTGGTTATTGGAAGATGGAGTAGCACCACATAGTAACTGTATATAAGTGAAAAACCAAATTGCCAAGAGAATACCTGAGGTGTCGGCAACCTTTCTGAATGAACGAGCCAAGAATTCAAGTTATTATTGAATTCTATATGATTTGCACCATGCCTGACAGCAGTTATTACTGCACATATTATTTCTAGGGAATTGGCATAGCAATGCCCGTGATTTGGGATGGATAAATTGGATTATCTACCTTGCCACTTCGCTCTCCAGTGATTCGTGTGCAGAACGGGCACCTGTAAATTCATTGCGGAAGTATAGTTGGTGAGCGTAATCATCCCATGCATGAGCTTACTAAAGGCCGGCTTGCCTACATGTGGTTGAATGAACCCTTCACCTTTCCACATCTGTCCAAGGAGTTGCAGAGCTGCCGACAAGGCAGGGATAGTGGGAAAATTGAAAAACACCAATTGGAGGGAAGAAAAATTGGGAAAATCTAAAAATACAATTCCTACTATAAAAAAAGAGAGTAGGTGACCCGCACACAGACAAAAAAAGGTCAAAGTCCAACAGTAGAGGCATTTAGATAGTCACCAAATATTCATTAATATGCCCAAAGATAAAGTGCAATGTGCAAAAAGTGAGAGATAAAAAACACAAACGTTTATTTATTTATTTTGTAGCAACATAGAAAATATTTTACATTTTCTAAAAAATTGCTGACTGGCAGACTAATATTCAATAATTTTCAGGGAGTATGACTTCTAATTGTAAAAAATACACGCAAAGAAACATAGCAGCTGCACATCATCAGTGGAGCTTGACATCACCTTAACATTTTTCCTTTTCACCCATTTACACTATAGGAAGTCTTGTTCATTTAAACAAAAAAAAATTGTGTAAAAATTGTTGTAGGTAGACCCTCTGAAGCAGGGATGGGCAACTTTGATGATGTAGAGGCCCATAAAAATGTTATTGTCACTACCGCAGGATCACATAATATTTTGGCCTCTGAAAGGGTGATAGTTTATCATGAGACGTGCTTTATGAATTTTGACTCTGGGTGTGTGCTTCAGGTTAATGTATTACCTGTTTACTAGAAGATAGTTCAGTACCAGACACAGCACTGATGGCACAGTGGAGGCAATTGCCAGGTAGCTCTCAAAGTAGACCTGTCAAAATGAGAGTGGCACAGTTTAGACACATTATGGAACTAAAGCTTGGGTTTATTGATTTTGTGATTATTATTTAATGATTTGTTATTTAAATGTGGCTTAGAGGAAAAGAGGAATTGAGACAATATGAAGACAGAGATAGAATTGTCTTAGTAGTTTCCTCCATTAGTCTACAGCTCTGAAAACCCCACTGTGACCTCTGGGTGAAATGTGTCGAAAAGGAACAACATTCTCTACAAGAAAACAATACTAGCAGAAATAGTGCCGGATTTCACCCATCAAGGCAGATAGATAGTGACCTGAAGTAATAACAAAGTAACCTTGGTTAACCCACTTAAATGCTACAAAAATGCTACAACAAACAGTTGAAACAGAAAGTGGAGCTCATCTTGCTTTCTTTACAAATTAAAGGCCGAATAGCTGTACCTCTGCAACTCCAGAGTTGGTAATGCAGTTGTGCTCTAGCGTTTGCATACCCCTGAATTATTGGTAATTGATGTACCATATATAAAGAAAACATGAGTATGCAGGCAAAACAATGTTTTTTAATTTCTCATGGGAGTCATATTCAACTGTAGGTCATGACAGAATAGCACAACCATAAAACAAAACATGGCAACAAAGAAAATAATGAAATGCCCCCGTTCAAAAGACTGCATTCCCTTAGTTTTCAATAGTGTATTGCCCCATTTAGCAACAATGACAGCGTGCTGTCAATTCTGATAGCTGTCTATGAGGACCCGGATTCTTGCAGGTGGTATAGCTGCCCATTTGTCTTGGCAAACATCTTCAGGTCATGCAAAGTCTTTGGATGTCTTGCGTGAACTGCACTTTGAGATCTCCCCAGAGTGGCTCAATGATATTAAGGTCAGCAGACTGTGATGGCCACTCCAGAACCGTCACCTTTTTCTGCTGTAACCACTGGAGGGTCAACTTGGCCTTGTGCTGAGGGTCATTGTTGTTCTGGAATGTCCAAGAACGTCCCATGCACAGCAGTTGTGTAAAAGAATGCAAATTGTCTGCCAGTATCGCCCTCCATCTGCTACATAGGAAGCAGTCACTTCTATTTTTGAATAACTTATCCCCTTTTTAAACAATGAGATTGGGATACTTGGTGATTTCAATTTAAATTGGTTATCCCCTTCTTCAGCTTGTTTTAGATCAGCTTGTTTTGACAGGAACTTGACACAATATATCATGGAACCTACTCGAGTTAACTTAAAAGACCCTTTAAAATCCACTCTGATAGATTTAATCCTTACAAACAACCCTCATAAATACCCTTACAGTGGCATCTTTGCTATGCACCTTAGTGATCACTCCCCCATAGTCTGTGTTAGAAACACTAATCCGATTCAAACCAAACCCCGCCTTGTTACAAAAAGGAATTTTGAAAATCTGGATAATGAACCGTTTCTACATGATCTTTATTATTCTGATCTACCAAGTGGAACTGGCTTTTGAAACATTTACAAGTATTTTTAATTCAGTGACGGACAAATATGCTCCTATGAAGACATATAGAACTAAAGACAGGTTAAACCCATGGTTCACCACACAACTCTCAGAACTATTTCAGTTAAGAAATAAAGCCTGGTCTAAAGCCAGACACAATGGACTGGGTAGTGACTGGCTGCTATTTAAACACCTCAGAAACAAGTGCACAACCTCTGTCAAAAAGGCAAAATCTAGTTATTATTTAAACACAATACGTAGCAGTCAAGGTGATCCAACTAAATTCTGGAAAGCTATAAAAAACCTAAAATGAAGTTGCCACTCCTCCCTGCCTAATATGATTACATTTAATTCTAGAACTGTAAAATGACAAAATTGATGTATGTGATGCGTTCAATCAACATTTTGTTAAAGCTGGTAATTTGAAGTTGGAAATGGTAATGGTGTGGTGCTCCTAGAAAGGACTGATTGTGAAGCTCGTACTATGTCCACTATTTTGTCAGATTAGTTGTGAACCCATCTTTCTCATTTCAGTGGGTTACCTCTGAGAAGGTTTTCAAAGCCCTTTTAACTATTGAAATAAAAACTGCTACGGGGGCAGATTATCTTAATCCCAGTCTCTGAACCACTTGCTCACATTTTTAATTTATCCATTTTAACAGGAAAAATTCCTAAGGTTTGGAAGACGGCATTGGTATGTCCACTTTTTAAATGTGGTGACCCCAGGGACTTAAACAATTACAAACCCATTTCCAGGCTTTCATGTCTTGTGAAAATATTTGAGACCATTTTAAACCTGCAGCTGTGCTCCTTTTTAGATGAACATTGCATTTTGAATGTATATCAGTCTGGTTTCAGACCTGGTCATAGTACCACCTCCGCTGCTACTCTGATACTGGATGACATTATAGCTGGTATTGATAAAAAGAAGCATTGTGCAGCCCTGTTTATTGATCTAAGGCTTTAGACACTGTGGATCATACATTGCTTCTTGGTAGGCTGTCATCAATTGGATTAGACCTGGCTGCCTGTAGATGGTTTGAAAAATATTTAACAGATAGAACACAGTGTGTCTCCACTGATGGAGTCAAATCAGGATATATTCTTGATATAGTGAAGGGCGTTCCACAGGGATCGATTTTAGGCCCAGTTCTTTTTACTATTTATATTAACAATATTGGTTCAGCTATAAAAAACAGTCAACTTCACCTTTATGCAGATGATACAGTTATTTATACTATTGCCCCTTCAGTAGAACAGGCCCTTTTTAAACTCCAATCTGCCTTTATATCCATACAGAAGGCTTTTCTTCAATTAAAACTGGTACTTAATGTAGGAAAAACAAGGCATACGCTTTTTTTTAAATGGACAACAGAAAACAGGTGATGATGTATGAATTTGCACATTGGATGGTGCTTCAATTGACCGTGTTCATGTTTATAAATATTTGGGGATTTGGATTGATGATATGCTCTCCTTTAAAAAGCATGTTGATGAATTGGTAAAGAAACTAAGAGTTAAAGTGGGTTTCTTTTATAGAAACAAATGATGTTTGACTCTAAAAAATAAAAAACAAATTGTTGAATCTACTTTTTTACCTGTCATTGATTATGGAGACACCATCTATATTCATGCATCTGCTTCTGTGTTAAAAGCTTGATGCTGTGTATCACAGTGCCATTAGTTTTATTACGGGAGGTTTAGTACCCATCATTGCACACTTTACCAGAACGTAAATTGGCTGTCCTTAAAATCTCGTAGAGAAATGCATTTTTCACTTTTTGTGTACAAAGCTCTTTTGCACGAACTTCCACCTTTTATTAACTCACTGTTAACTGTTAGATGTACTGGCTACCCAACCAGAGCTCAGGGATGTCTATCACTACAGGTCCCTAAGATCTCCACTGAATTGGGTAAATCCGCTTTTAGTTATTTTGCCCCGCACATTTGGAATGAATTACAATGTACTTTTAAATTGTACGAATTGGTGCCTTTAGGGCATTTTAGACGTTTACTTGAAGAGCATTTTATTATTGACTGTGTTTGTTTTATGTGATTGTTTTTGATTTTATGCTTTTTAAATTGTATTTGATTAGTTTTTTTTACTGTACATTGTATTCTGGTTGGATTTTATATTGACATACAGGTCGTTGCTGCAAATGAGAACTTCTCAGTCAACTTACCCGTATAAATAAATAAATGTATTGTCTACCGTCTGCGTCGGCGCTAATGATTATTGCAATGAATTCAAATGAGCGCTACTATTATGAAGAGGAAACGAAAGAGTTCATATTGCCAGCATTATATAGTGTTGCCAGGGGAACATGTTGGCACCCCCACTAGCGCCGACGCCGTCTACGGTAATAACACGCTGCAATTCATCTTGCCATCAATTTTTACAAGGTTCCCCGTGCCTTTAGAGCTCACACACTCCCAAAACATCAGTGAGCCACCACCATGCTTCACAGTGGGAATGGTATCCTTTTCACTATAGGCCTTGTTGACCCCTCTCCAAACAAAGTGCTTATATTTGTGAACATAAAGCACTATTTTGGTCACTCCAAATTACAGTGTGCCAGAAGCTGTGAGGAGTGTCACGGTGTTGTCAGGCATATTTTAACCAGGCTTTTTTGTGGCACTGTTGCAGTAAAGGCTTCTTTCTTGCAACTCAACCATGTAGCTCATTTTTGTTCAAGTATCATGCTATTGTGCTTCTTGAAACAAACACAGCATATTTTTCCACAGCAGTCTGTATGTCTCCCGAGGTTACCTGTGGGTCTTTCTTTGAATCCCAAACAATTCTTCTGGCAGTTTTAGCTGACATCTTTCTTGGTGTACCTGACCTTGGCTTGATATCAAGAGATCCCTGAATCTTCCACTTCTTAATAAGTGATTGAACAGTACTGACTGGCATTTGCAAGGTTTTGGATATCTTTTTATATCAATTTCCAACTTTATGCAGTTCCAGCACCTTATTACAGAGGTATTTTGACAGTTCTTGTCTGTTCCCTATGGGTCAGTATCTAGCCTGCTCAGTGCATCCATGTGAGAGCTAACAAACTCATTTACTATTTATACACAAACATTAGTTGCAATTTAAAATGCCACAGGTTTGGGACATTCTTGTAATTGCCATTTTAATCTGTGTGTGTCACCTTGTGTGTCTGTAACAAGGCCAAACATTCAAGGGTAGGTAAACTTTTGATCAGGGCCATTTGGGTGATTTCTGTTATCAGCCAAACAACTGTGTGATAATTAATGGCTTCATATGATCACTGTCCTTACATAACAGTCAGATGTTTTGCAGGAACAGTCCTACTGTCAAAATCAATGCTGAAATTTCAAAAATGTTGCTCTAGCTGCAAAGTCATGACTTCTAAAACTATAATTCTCTTTGCTGAGAAATTCACCTCATGATCAAAAGTACGTTTTCCCTCTAGAAGTATTTCTTCTTCATTTCTTTCTTCTGTTATTTTGTAGAAGGACTATGTTGCTTTGAATTGAGTAAGAAGTGAAAGTACACCCTTGAATTCCTAAAGCGTTTCCTAGACCGTCTCCTCAATTACCGAACCTTCATGCTTTACCTAACCTTACTTTATGAAGCACTAACGTCAAACCCCTACCTAACTACACTTAAACATAACATTCTAACAAAGAGATGTGGATCACACACACATCCATACAAACACACACACACCAACTCACACTAAGATCTGTCTCGTGTCCATCACCAGGGGATGCTGTAGAGTTGCTCTTCAGCTTATACAACCAGTAGTGTTTGGCAGTAATGAAGAAGTTCCAAGGCAGGAGGGAGCCAATGCCCAGCATGAAGAAGATCATGTACACCATACAGTAGGAGTCCCCTGGACAGCGGCGGAAAGTTAGGGGGCCCCCATTGGCCACGGGGGGCAGCGCAGTGTGCTGCCTAAGCAGGGGGGCCCTATCCAACTATATTGTAAAGAGGTGTTATGATACATATGTGGGAAAGCATACATACTAATATTCCAGGTTTATTGTATCCGTTTGTTACAGGCCAGTTGCAAAACAAATGACATTTTTAATTAAATGTTAGTGGTGGCATTAGTGTTGTTGTTTACCTCGTCAGTGTACCGCCCCTCCATCTCCTCCTCGTCAGACATTAGAGAGGACACCGGAGCTGAGTAGGAAGAGTTGACATTGGACATCAAGGCCTCTGCCCCGTCCATCACCACACATAGGGAGGAAGAGGAATGAGGAAGGGGAAAAAGAGGCTGGAGATGAGTGATTCTCCAGAGGAGGTGTGGCACAGCTCTACCCGAGGTTGAGGGCCATGTTGTGGGGGAGAGACTCAGGTGAGACCGGGGATTTCATGGCCTTTTGGGGATATCAGGCTGCAGTGCCGATGGACAAACAGATAGAAAAGACCAAGGACAGTTGTAGTACTGATTTCATATTTAATTAGTAAACCAAGATCATTTAGCAAAGTCCTATTGGAGAAAAGCTAGACGTGCTAGAATGAGTTTGTTACTAGGAGGTGATCACAAGTGCAATATTTCCTGCAACGTGTCAGGTTCTGGTCAAACATAGTAGGATCTGGGGAGACTGTGCCAAGAACTAACGGTACAGTGGGTATAGTAAAGAATCACCCCCCTGTAAAATAATCACATTTTGTTGCTTTGCAGCCTGAAATTTAGACACAGTTTGTTTCAAATCAGCTGTATTTACTCAGTGTAACTTATAACATCCAAGTTAAAGATAACACCAACATGTCATAAATAAATAAATAAAATAAACAGAGTTGGAAAAAGAATCACCCCCTTGTTTCAGTATTTTGTTGAACCACCTTTTGCTTTAATTACAGCCTTTAGTCTGTTGGGAAATGTCTCTACTAACTTTGCACATCTAAACGTTGCAATATTTGACCGCTCTTCTTTGCAGAACTGCTCAAGTTCAGTTAAATTTGATGGTGACCGTTTGTGGACTGCTGTCTTCAAGTCATTCCAAAGATTTTAAATGGGGTTTAAGTCTGGGCTCTGACTAGGCCATGCAAGGACATTCACCTACCAAATACCTTCCACTTCTTAATAATGGACTTCACTGTGCTTCTGGGCACTGATTAAGCCTTTGAAATGGTTTTGTATCCATCTCCTGACTTGTGCCTTTCCACAACTTTATCCCGTAGATCTTTTGACAATGCCTTGTCACCCATAGTTGATTGTTGTCTACAGTTGCACTACCAAGGACTGAAATGCTTCAGGAAAAGCTTGTTTCATGCTGAGCTGAATAAAATGACCACAGCTGATAACAGTTGAAAGTCAATTGGCTTTGTGTGCTATTGAGAATGTGATTAACTACACCTAGTTGGGTTTACAAGTAATTTTTAGGAGGGGGTGATTCTTTTTCCAACTCAGTGATTCTGTTTTTTGATTTGTAATTTCTCTTTTCTGACAAGTTGGTATTATATCTTTCACTTGGATGTTATGAGTTGTACATACAGCTGAATGAAACAAAAACTGTGTCTGTACGTTTTCATTTCAGGCTGCACAGCAACAAAATGTGATTATTTTATTTTCTATACCCACTGTATGTTTCATGAATATATTAACAAAATAAATGTAAGTGTACTGAAGGTAACATACACTGATGAATTAATGTATTGAATTCAGTATGATAATGAATTCAGGGCTCTACACATGTGCGCCTAAGTTTAAAAATATAGGTGCACACTAGAGGTCGACCGATTTTTTTACTAATGCAGTTTATTTAGCAAAAGGCCCCTAATAGTCAGAGGCCCCTGGGCCGGGCCCCATTTGCCCCGGTCCATAATCTGGCACTGATGTAGGGAATCATTTACCTCTAACATGGTAAATCTAAAAAAAACTGTTTTTTTCCATATTTGTTTTAAATGTATAATAAAAACTACAGTAATCACTAATCATATCACAGGGTAATCTGGCCTCATGAGAATGTGGTACCAAGAGGTGCTTAGTCAGACAGCCTGCATATGACTCAACTGTAATACATATATAAAATATACATACATACATATATATATAATGGCATAGTGCTTCCCGGTTGTTGGGATTGATAAATCTAACTTTCTATGTTGCTTACCAGCACTCCCTGTGTGCAGGTCGGGTACTTGTGAATTAAATTGTGGAAGTATAGTTCGTTAACGTAATCATCCCATACATGAGCTGACTAAAGGCTTCTGTGTTGGATGAACAGGGCAAAAAGAATCTGCCAGCTCGGCGACATGTGGTTGGATGGACATGTGGTTGGATGGACCATTTTTGAAATTGGATGGACCACCATCACACATCTGTCGAGGGAGGGTTGTGGAGCTGCCGACGTAGCAGGGTTAGTGGGATAAATTAGACGTAGCAGGGTTGGTGGGATAAATTAGACGTAGCAGGGTTGGTGGGAT
>JACXGM010016470.1:0-20447 GCA_016801145.1 Umbra pygmaea | reverse complement strand
ACACACAGACACACAGACACACAGACACACAGACACACAGACACACAGACACACACACACACAGACTTTGGTATACTGCAAAACACACACTGACATGCATGCTCTTTACCATGGCCCCTGTGAAGGAGTGTGGGTCACTGGACCAGGAGCGCAGGCCTTCCTCACCGGGCGCCAAGTCTCAGTCTGCAGAGTGGAGTACAAAGAACGAAACAGAAAGATGCTGTTAACCATCACTGTTTACTATTACTTCAGTTAATCTCATGTGATTGCTCAATATACTGCGTTGGCTGATCTTATTCCAGCGGTTCACTTGGAAAAAATCTCTCATTAACAGGCCGACCGGATGACAGAACCGCCTTTCTCAAGTTGATTTTGAAGGGTAGAGACTGTGTGTCTCACGTGGAGGACATAAATACAACACTGAGAATAGAAAGCTGAACTACTTCCGGAGTACTGCAATGTCCACCAGTTTGACAACTTACCAAAGAACAGTCAACCGATGAGACCTGATGATCCTGTTTAAAAAATGCCAGTTAGAGTGAAGTCATTTAATTCTGTAGAAAAAGGAAACATAAAACTTCTATTAGTAACTGGCCGATTCCAGTGTTATAGACAGCATTTATGCATGATAAATCAGTACATTGATAGCTCACAGCAGTGACAACAAATTAAATGCTAGATGTGTGTGTATAGAGGATTTCAGAGAGCACACCCCTCTCCCCAGACTTTAACGCCTTGTTCACAACTCCAGCGTTGATGTGCAAACTTTCATGCATGCATCATCTCGGTATGTGTGCAACAGATGTTCAGAATTCACATGTTACTCCCACTTCTGCCAAGAATCATACGTTCGATAAATCAAACGCATGTAACACACTGAACGCTCTGCAAATTGTACGCAATGCTGCAAGGCAAGCGCAGCGTTGCATTAAAAACGGACGACTGCCAGTGCACCAGAATGCTATGACATAGCAAATGTGATTGAGACTTTAATATAGTCCTGTTGGAAAATTAAGCAAAATCGATGCATTTTGGATGTTACATTGAATGGAAAAGCTTTTCAGAAAAAATGCGCAAACGTCCGAGTTTGGCACGATACAATGCTAGAAGTATCCACGCGACCAACTGGAAACAGCTTGAAAAGCACTTAAATCTAAAAAGTGTGTTATAAATAAAGTGGTGAATGAAAGTAGTGTAATGAATCCATTAGATGCAGCTGTTCAGCAAATGGTTTTAGATGGTGTGGTATTGAAGCATTTAGACAAGTGGTACAGCAGACACAACGTTGTCCAGGAAAACATCATCTGAAACACTGGTACTGCCCAGAGAGCTGCGGCTGATTGAATGGTTTTTTGTTGCAACATTCTCTGTACACCCTAGAAAATGTTGTGGGTGAAATGCCTAGCTAGGGAGTTGATTCAGCTATACAGGAACCTGCGTGTCTGGCTAATACCTGAGGTGGCTTGTTTAGTGTAGTTTCTAAAACCTTGGATGTCTATGGCTGTGGATAGAAATGTGGCTTCAGACACAGATGTAAGAATCAGCAGTGGGTTTTCGGAGTAAAAACTCCTTTCAGGTCCCAAATAACACAGGACCAATGCAAATCCCATAAAAGCGTACTTCTGCTTGATTTTTCGTAAAACGTTTTAGCATATTCTCCCATTAGTTTAACCTTCGCTGTCTCGTCTCTGTTCAAGATTTTCAAAGCTGCCTGCCTGTATTAACAGAACCACAAATGCTTATAAAAGGTCAGACCTTGAACAATGAAATCTCTGATATTCGATATGTGGAAGCTAGTTGATTGGCAGGCTCAAAATAAGGCACGCCCTCTCTAGAGCATACCATTATGTTTGGCCTACCAAAATGTCAAGGCGCTAGTACCCGAGGCTCACTGAGCCCGATTCCGTTCAGAACCTTCTAGATGATGAACAGAGTTCTGATAGCAGTTATCGCTTCTGAGGGCCCCTCCTTCTCCCTGCTGGCACTGAAAGATAAAACATATCTATGTCACACACCCAGTAGTGTGCAGACAACACTGCCAGAGGATGTTGTTTACTTCTTGTAACCCACGGCCTGGGCTCAGTCTGGCTGTGTTCAGAGTCACACAGAGCAGACTAAGCCCCTTAAACGACAGACCCGTCCCGTGACTACCACACATCTGATCTCAACCTGCAGCATTTAAGGCTTAAACCGTAATCTCTCAAAGTGAATACTTCCAATCTCAGTGACATAAGGATGATATGAGGAAAAAAGACAGAAGAAAAGTTGTAGGGGAACATGACGGTCAAGATGATGCACAAGCATAAGCAGTGTCTCCCCTCGGACTCAATTTTATGTGGGGGATTCGGGGCGTACCGACCAGCTCAATCTCCAGTTAAACATTTTAAAGGATCTCACAAGTTTTATTTTACATGCAAATGTAACATTCATTACACTGGAATCCTCCAATGCCATGTGTTTGTTTTTAAAGTGCAAATAAACTGACAGGTTTGTGTTAACGTTTAGATAGAAACATTTATTTTATAGTGAAAAACTGACAAATACCGTAGCAACATTTTGAAGCATATTACATCTCAACTAAATGTGGAGCTGACTGCATTTAGTGTAAATAAAAGTTAGGGTTGAGTCCAGTTATGTAAACAAACAATCCAACAGTCCACTTATCAAGTCCCATAAATTGTCCCAAAGACAACAGGCTGATGTCTACCAAGCCTGCAGCAATGTGGCCTTGCTGTGAAGTCTGCATGGGTTAAGACACAGATCACTCAGCAAGAAGACTATGAATAACAGATACAAGCTTTCTGTGTTACACTGCTTATAATCAAGTCCATGCCATGACTGGGATTTGTTACAATTGCTAGAAGTTTTAACTGAATCAGGTAAATCAGGTAAATTGATTTTTAACTAAATCAAGGCATTTATTTCTGTCATACCTAACTTCTACTTTGGTAGGGTATTAAACCCTATAATTTATTTATTTTAAATTTGACCTTTATTTGTACAGAGAAATCAATCTGAGACCAATGTTTCTTTTATAGCTGAGCCCATATATATATAGCTTGTTTGATACTATGCCACTATAAATCCTATGATACTCTGAAGTAACTAGCTAAATATCTCCTTAATGTGTAGCTAATGTGAGGATTTTTTTTTCTTCATGATTTACGGTAATAGGTGGTGTCACTTCCACAATAACATTACATGACTTACAAGTTGATGGACATCAGGGGTAAAAATTACAAAGTAAAATAACTTTTCTGTGTTTGTCTGAGTTCACACGTTTTGGGAAGTTCCAAGTTAAGACCAAAATGAGCATGTAACGGGGGTTCATAACTAACCAGTGATCTATGAAATTAATAGAAAGTGTAAGAAAAAAGATGAATTACAGTCACTAGTTATAAACTCCCTTACCTGGTCATTTAGGTTTTATTCAGGAACTTCCCAAAATCGGTGAAACCAGCTGAGAACTTTTACTTTGTACTTTTTACAACTCTACCTGATCCATAAAACTTTTACTGGAACTCTAGTTTGGATTTTATCTGGTACATGTGCTTTACAAGCCTGTAAGTCAGGTTACAACATTGAGAATAGCGTATAAGCCTCCTCTTTGTTTCCTGCTTTATTTTATCAGTGCTTGTATTTTTTTATTGACAGGAGGACAGTAGGAGGCAGAAGTTAGGTACACAGGTTCCCGTACATAGGACAGAGACAGAGTGGAAGGACAGACAGTCGTCTGAGCCGTGCTTGGACCCCCGTCGGCAGGGGACATATGTGAACCAGAGTCAGGAGATTAGATCCACTACACCAATTGTGGCATACCAGTATAACATTCTAGTGTTTTCATGAGTTGTACCACATTGTAAAGCAATGCACAAATTAAAAGACTGAACCAATGCGGTACTTTAACATAGAAGTGGAAAAAAAATGTATCAGTATTCACTAGTACTGGCTCTAAAAGTTCCTCATTAAGATCTTAATTATCTCCCATTACCTGGTGCTCCATTAACAATGAATGACTTCTGCTGCAAAGCAACACATTTTATGTATCTCAAAGCGATCACAATCGATTATGTTTTTACTAACATAAGTAATAGCCCAAATTTAAAAATGACATTGTTATAGATCAGGGGTGCTCTCTGCTGCTCCTGGAGCGCTACCATCCTGTAGGTTCATTGCAACCATAATCTAGCACACCTGATGCTAATAATTAGTAGGATGATAAGCTCTTGCAACTGGGGTTGGAGAGAATACCTACAGTACAGTAGCTCTTAACGAGCAGAATGGAGTAACCCTGGTACAAGAGGATTTTTTGTTTTTTTCTGGTCACCTACGATTAATTGTTTTGATAGCATGTAGCTATCAAGATAAATGTACTCTAAACTCGCAACAACTGCATGACCACTGTGTAGAAAGTTTGATAGGGGATTTTCTACATTGTGAAATTCCAATGCAGCCTGATAATGTCCATGTCTAAAGTATTTGGGAAATCATTCTCAGTTTTACACTGACTGAAATATTTGCAACAGAAACGCAACCAAAAATCGTAACATATCTTGTGCATGCAACCATGGACAGTGCAGTGGTGTGGACACTCACCGAACAGCCTTACTCACGCATGTAAACACCTGGCACGGACTACTTTCCCGGTTGTAGAATCTGCAGACGTAGCTACGGTTAATGCTAACAACTATTACATTAGTTCTCTAGCTAGAGCGCTAAGATACTTGGCGTATTTTCCACGCTGACCAATAATTACAAATGCGTTTTGATATTATAAGCAGGTACAATAACTAATATTGCATCTATGCTACATATCAAAGTAAGTCTGTACAGTACAACTACCTAGCTATGCCCCAGCATTTAGAGGAACTAACATGGTACTGTACTAGTTCACTTAACAGAAACAATGCCTAGCTAACTACGCTAGCAGTCAGTTAGCTACACAGAGATAATACTATTTTGTCGTTATGACTTTGATTGCATGTGAACACAAATAATGTGTTCACAATAATTACAAATTACACTAACAAAGCGTTTTTACTCCAATCAGTCAGTTAAACCTTGCACTGCTAGTAGGTTAGTTAGTAGCTGTCTGTCTGGGACTGTATTTGTTGTTGTTATGAGATGGAGGGCGGACCCCAAACCGAGGCCTCTGTCAAAACACACCGAAAGCAGGGAGACAACCGGCGGACTCACCAGGAAGAAAGCAACGATCATTAAGACGCCAGTTATCCAGTTGAATATCCGTGCAACGGGTTAGTAATAAATTACACTTTAAAAAATAAATATCATTCATATCCGAGGCCAGTTTCAATACGTCCCGTGGAAGAGCCGAGTCGCCATCGCCGCGAAACTCCAACCCAACGATCTGCATGACGTAAAGCGCAACGTGGTCACGTTGATTTGAATATTGGGGAGGGGCTCACAGGGGGGCACGGAAACTTTAATTATGTAAACAAATATCTTTAAAAAAACTAGTATATATAGTTTTTTGTAAATCTGCTCAACTTGTACATACACTGCTAGTAGAACTAAGCCTACACTAATTGGAATTTAGGGTAGGGTAAGTAGTCTTTTCGAAGACCGCTACTATTCTGAACCTTGCTAAGCCATTAACCAAGTAGGAAAGAAAGTGATGTCTAAAAGATGTAGACAAGTTGTTTCCATTCTTCACCTCTTCAAGATCATGACAGCACACCCCATTATCTGCCATCTCTGACTACCTGTCTTCACTCAAGCCATGCCGATCCTCTCAATGCAGTATTCAAAGACGTAATAATATAGTTTGTTATTTGCTCTTAAAGCACTTTGAGATAACTATGATACTGTACAAGCTAAAGAAGTTCAATATTTTAACACAATTTCAATCATTACATATGAGACCCATTACTTTCACTCCTGAAACCCTTTTTAAAATATAATTTTAATAATGATACTTTAAATAACATTTTAGATACTTTCTAGGTTATAAATATTGCAGAGAAATAACGTTCATTATGTGCAATAAAGTATCTAATTCACACTGATGTACTGACTGATGTTTGCTTGGCATGGTTTAGCCAAACAATATATACTTTTTTCTTAGTGCAACTTTACACACACAAACCATTTTTATTTTCTTTGAACACAGTGATTGGGATTACATCATTCTAATTTACATACTTTATTTTAAAACAGACACTTTTAAAGAAAAAAGCATTTCAAGAGCAAACAGCTCATCAATTGTTTATCAAACAAACGTAAACTACTCTGTGCTGCAAGTTCAACAAAAGTAAATATAATGGGTGTTCAAACAATGAATGTTGTTCAGTTTTTTTACTATCCAATGTGACTTGCACATGACAACCTTCATCTTTGTTTTTTTATTTTAAATTGTTGAGTGACTAGGCGGGTGAAATATTACTACAAAGATGTTAAGGATTACCACATCAACCCAATTATTCAAATATCAACCCAGTTATTAAAAACTAAATGTTTGTGTTTTAATTTAATTAATAGAAATGTGAATATACTGTAGGTGTAAATGATGTAGATTATATATGTATGTACATATTATAGTTACTTCTTTTAGTCTTTTATTTATTAATTGTATTGGTAGTTGAATTATAGACACATTTTATTTTAATTATATTTCTTTTTATTGAAGAATGCTTTTGTTTGTATAATATCATTTAATTGTTATCAGTTGACAATATGTTTAGTGTTACTGTTGGATATTTTTCCATTTGTTTGTTTGCTTCTTCATTTGGACAGTCCTGAAAACTAGATCTCAAGAGAATGCATCTCAAGAGAATTTATCATGCAAAAAATGTAAGATGAATAAATAATTCCACTAGTGCATTTCAGATGTTATGTTTGGAAAAATAATTGAAATATCTGAAATCATTTTATAATACATGTCTGGTGTGTAGCAGTGAAGGTTTGACAGTCTAGGTGTGGACCAAAACTAGGTGTGGATCAAAACTCCCTGCAAGGTAGTAAGTTAGTAATACAAGAAACTGTTTACATGATCAAAACTTTTCACTAGTCCACAAGAAGAAAAAATGCTATTTTCAACATACTATAGGCATAAGGATTAGGAAATAGGTTACAATTTATGTTAGGAATTAATTTATGTTAGAATCATGGTTAGGAGGAAAAGCATTTTGAATGAGAAGTAAATTTGTAATTTGTGTGTGTGTAAGAAAAAAACAGAAATAGAATGGATAGAAAGGCCATTGAACTGCTTGGTGTGGTCATTAGATTAGTACACAACAAAATGTTGATTGTTGTTAGTTGTCACAGTGACAACACACAAATCAGTTTAATGCGGAAGTAGGCCGCTAGATCTTTGCAATAGAATGGTACATATAAAAATGGCTGCCGCTCTGACCATTCTGCTACATTGATTTGAATTGGAATGGCCTTTCTATTTATTACGTTTCTATGGAAAAAACAGAGACCAATGTGTAAACAGTGATATGGTAACAAGAACACGACACACATAGGGTCTTATACAATAATGTATTGGATGATGGCTTGATACATATGTGAATCCAAGACTTTTGACATATTTTTGTCCATTCTTTAACAGCTTTAAATGCCTTGAAACATGAGATGATAGATGGGAGGCTTTTGGGCACCTCATCCATTGTAACAGGTCAATGACATTTATTTAGCGGAGAGGTGAGGCCGAGAACATATTGTTAAACAACATCCCTATATGATCAAAACCAACTGTCAAAGGTTATCCAGGAATACAATCATATTCCTGCTTAACATAGTATCAAACCACTTTATACGTTTTTGTGATGGAGGTCAATTGAAAAATGATACAAAGCTTTGATTTACCCCATATCATTTCACATAATGTTGAGTGTCCATCAAATCACAATCAAATAGAATTCACAAGTCTTGATATGGGATGAAAAATATTTTGTAAATGATGGATTTTTACTTAGGTATTTAAGGTAAAACGGATTTAGAGGGGCTGTTTCATCTGGATTTAAAATAAATTTCCCATCTTCTTCACATATTACTAAACCAGTCTTATGAAAACTACAAAGAGTCAATTCAGTGAGTTGAGTATAATTTCACACTAGACTCTCTACAACAACATTTAACCAGTGGGTAATGTGGGTAATGGTTTACACCTCCACATTGTGCCTGTCACCAAAATTGCCAATTGCAACATGCAAGGAATTCACCAGAGTAAAAATGGATAAGGGCTGCTTCAATGTCAGTGTGCCAGAACAATGATACAAAACACAGTCTTTTCCTTTTTCAATTGACCAGTATGAAATTGCATGCAAAATTTAAACAATAAATTAGGTCTATATGAACAGGTAAGGGTCTGTGTAAATCAATGAAATTTTCTGCCACTTGTTAGTCCAGGACAATGTGATCTCATATAATAAATGTTACTAAGTACTTCCAGATACAGTTTTACTGACAAAAAACGAGGTTTTAAAACAAAGGACAGTTTGTCATACTTTAATATAGGATATATAGATTCCCCTTGTTTGTCCTTAGAGGTAGCTATACATTGTCATTCTGAAGGGTAAAGCACATTTACTGTATCTGCTCAGTAAGTATGGAGAAGTCAATTTTATCAGACTGTTATTTTAACATTTTGCTTCTCACCGGTTTGCTAGATTAAATAACCTATTTATGACGTGTCATTGTAACAACAGATTACAAAATAGCTTGCCATGTCTCTCAAAAACCAACCATTAGTTTTCTATGTAAATTCCCATAGAATTAAAACTTCCACAATTCCATATAACATATTGCAGAACCATTCTGTGTCTTAGTTCATTGTGTTATTAAATATTAATTATTGTGTTGACCAGTGATAAGAGCAACTGGTTCAGTAAAGCTTTAAGAAGCAAGTCTACCCTGAGAAAAGGTCTAAAACATGGGAAAGCTTGCCAGAATAGAACTGGCTCATACGGGTTTGGTTAATAAATCTGTACACACCATTTCAATATAGTCAGCACATTGTTTAAGAATGCAAGATATCATTTTCAGTAAATGTGTAATATTTATATATCTATACATATACAATCCAAATCCTGTGAACTAGTAAGACATGTGCAAGTGTTTACTATCAACTTCAATGATACAGTAAAGGCAAAGACTTGTGGACACTAAAAGTTAGGATCATTTTGATATTCAAACTTTTCTTGAATGCACACAATTACTTAAATCTAAGTGCTGTAAGTATGCAAGGTATCTATAAAAATGGTTGAGTACAAAACAGAAGCAAAAAAGAAAAGATAAAGAAATACAAGCATGACAAAACTCAAATTATAGACAATACAGTAGTGGCCTATGGCAAGATAAATATGGCTGTGTTTGCAAGGGCAGATCTAATCTACTCTTTTTTCAGCTATCTTGTTTTTTGACCAATAAAATCAGATCTTTCCGCATCAGATCTTTTTCAGATGTGATCCCATTGGTCACAAGACCAATCAGTGAAAACATTTTCACCTATGTACAGATAAATATCAATTAAATGTCTTATAAAAGTTAAAGTTGTCCAATTTTAATCATGTTGTGGCATGTTCATTCCATCAGAAATAATGTGTTTGTCTTTTTCCAGTCAGTCAAACAACAGAGAAACCTTTGGGTGCTCTGTAACACATTGATACTTTCTGCAGTACGTTACTGCCAAAAAAACAAACCAGTTGTTTGAATGACTCAAGAATGTGTTGTACACAGTAGGCCTGACCTGGAGTTAAATTACATTATATTCTCTGGCACTAATCTAATAGTCGATATCCTTTGCACTCAGGTGTTCAGATATTGAAACGGAAACAGTGATGTAAGCTCGTTAGAGAAGCACGACATAACGATGCGGGAGTAGCAGGATGTGTCTCACGTACCAAAGAAATGGAGTAGGATGAAGATCCAAGTCCTGGGGTTGTCAATGTGGGCTAAAAACATGTTCCTTATTGGTAAATCATCAGCTTCCATTACTGTCTGAGACATGATTCAAACATATCTTAATACATGTATTAAAGGTTGGAAGGTTATGAGTGTGAATGGAAATTAAATTGCTATCATGGCATGGTTTGCATCAACATAATCTGAGGTAAACGGGTGAGCCTGTCACAGTCTGAGAACCAGTGCCTTACAGAATCAGAGAGGTAAAGAAATCATGTAAACTGTGCTCATGTAGTGAGTTTCACTTACTGCCAAGTGCACAAGGGCCCTAAACTGTAAACCTCAATGAGTAGTAGTAGTATTAAAGAAAAAAACAACACTAAAAAGATTCTACTTATTAGATTTTACATGTCCTTTTTTAAAAAGTTTTTTTTCTTCCGATTTTTAAACTTTTTTCACTTATTTTTGCTCAAGTACTGTATATCACAGGTGACTAACTATAGAGGATAACAGGGTGAGTTGAGTTCCATGCTACATCTGGTTCAGAGAAGGCTATTGCAGACAATTCTACAACATGTACAACCACACTTCATACGTTTTTGTGTTACAAATGTTTCAAAACATATCACCAAGAAACAAAGTACATACGAGATGTTGAATATTTAGAGTCTTAAAGGACTATTCCTCAGTCAGGTAAAGGACTTCTTGTTACTTTACTGCCCCGTCTTACAGACAAAATCTGAAAAATTGCTATTCAAAAAGTAGCAAATTTGGTCAGTGTCTCTTTTTAAATAACTATAGTGCTTTTAATGGCTTAAGACAGGAGTCTTTTTTAATCTCACCCAGTGGCAATCTACAGAACGTCAGTGTACATTTCATGACACAATAGCTGCAAAGTCTTCACGTCAGAGTCCATTAAGTAAAACAACAGCTAGTGCTGTTACATATATTTCAAAGTAGTATCCATTATCAAAAAACGTAAACACATTTATAAATATTATTTATTTTCTAAAAGTCCTCTAAGGGAATATGTAAGAGTTTTGCTCTGTTTCCCTCTGGTTTCCCTTAAGGGTAATTGATTTAGAGTGACCAGACGGGGAGGACGAGACTCCACCCCATGTGTTCCCTCAGCTTCTATTGGACGGACAGTCTCCCATGATGCCAGTCTGTAGGATTGAGAAACTGTGGAGGAAGGGTCTAAAATTCCCACTCCAGGGTCTCCTCCCGGTTGGCTGCTCTCTCCAGCCTGTGGATGATGTTGTTCAGGTTGGCCATTTTCTCTGTGCGTCTCTGGCTGCTCCTGTTGGGCTTGGGGCTCTGGGTGGGAGGCGGAGGGTCCAGGCTGTGGTTGGTGCTTGTGGTGGGGGGGTTGGGCAGAGACGGGGAGATGGGTGCAGAGGAAGAGGGGACGGGGGACACCGACATCATGAGGCCCGGCGAGGAGGCAGCGGACGGCGAGTTGAGGGAGACCTCCAAGCTGCTGCGGCACGTCTCTGACGAGGCCTTGAAGCTAACTGGGTCCACAGGAGACTTGCTAGAGTCGTCACCGTCGTGCCTGGACTGGCCAGCTCTCGGGGGACCATCTAGGGACAGCGTCCCTTGGAAGAGCCCTGGAGCCTGGCTGCTCATCCCCTCTTCTTGCCTCACGCTTGGAGGACAGTGTGCCGGAAGGTGAATCTCCCTGCAGCCATCCACCGTGTTCTCATGCTCAGTTTTCAACTGGGGGAACTGGACGCCCAGAGAGAAAGACTGGATCTTCGACAGTCCTAAGTAGCCGTTCCTTTCCTCGCCCTCTCCTTCGTCCTCCAACTCCCCGGCCTCCTGTTTGACACGAGGCGGTGGCGAGTTGGCGCTGAGGGGGTGGGCGGGATGGTGGGGTCGTCCAGAGGGGTGCAGGTGCCTTCTTTCGTCCCCGTCTGAGGTGGGGCTCTGTGTGGCCGAGGGAGAGTAGCTGTGGTGTTCTGCATCCGTGTCGTTGTCCTGAAGATCTTCCATCAGGACCTCCCGCCGCATCCTGGACCTGCTTAGAGACGCACAACCATCAAACTAACAGTTGGAATGGGTTGATCAAATTTAATAACTCTGTACAATGCATTTCTGAATTTTGGATTTGTGAGATGATGACTGTACTCTGGTCTTAAACTGAAACATTGGAATTAATAAATAAAAACTTAATGAACAAACATGTTCTTTCATGGGCAAAGTTATGCAGTACACCATTGCCCCCTTAGACTCAATATACAACGATCAACCATAACATAATGACCACCTGCCTAATATTGTGTAGGTCCACCATTTGCTGCCAAAATGGCAGCCCCATATGCAACAAACTGGGAGTTCTGACACCTTTCTATTAGTGGGCCTTCAGCCTGGGTCAGTTTCCTCATCCAGATCCATCTTGGAAGCTCCTTACTGTGGAATGCAGTGTCTGGACCCTTGACTTTCAAAACGTACAGTGAAATTAGTCTAAACGCACCTTAAAGCATCTTTCAAGACTTGCCATGTCTCCTGAAGTATGTACTACAGATTAGTGATTTAGTGAAATGTAGTTATTTCCTTCTGTTATGTCTGGCAACAACAAAACACTTAATTCCACAGTAATAACCTTGTTGTTAGTAAAACTAATTTGATATATATGCTCAGGTTCCACTTTTGTTAAAACATCTTAAAATATAATTTCAAAATAATATACTGTAGAATATCTCAACAGGTTCAAATACTATTTTCCTAGAACTGTAACCTTTGTTTAGTATTTGTGCTACGGCAACGTGGAGATTTGTAGAACAGCATTCAATCAGCGATATGTTCTCTCCGGTCTCCGCCAAAAAGAACAGTGTAAATGATGAAGGACGCATCACAGTCGTGGTCTGATGCTACACTGAACAACCACTATACATTCAGATCACTGCCACCTAGTGGTGTAGTCCCCATCAGCGTGGGAGTCTAATGCCATGTCTGACCTGTAGTTGTGGAACCAGTTGATGACCGTATTTGTTTTGAGGTTGAGTTGTGAGGCCAGCATCTCGATGGTGTGCTGGGATGGGTAGGGTTCCAGGAGGTAGGCTTTCCTCAGAGTCTCCTTCTCCTCAGTGCCCAGCACCACCCTGGCCTTCTTCACCTGGCTGTAGGGACACAGGTCTATGGAGGCCAAGGCCGGGCTCACGCACTCAGACCGGACACTGGGGGTGTCACTGTCCGACCCGGTACTCAGCAGCCCGTAGCGCCGTTTCAGGTATGCTGAAAGAATGACACACGGAGACAAGGGGTTATAGGGAGTTCAATGTCAAAACTTGGAATAGCATGACTCAATAGATCAGGCAATATCACAGATGTACCTACAGACCAGCCATGAATGCCCCTACATACTGTAGCTCGTAAACATAAATCTACTTACTAATACTGCTAGCGTACAAAACACTTGAGAACAGAACATCAGTATAGAGGCACATGCTATAGGAAATACCTTTCTTCTCAATCTTCTTCATGTCCCTCAGCTTGTCGACGTTGTGCGGGTCATTGAGCCACAACTGCATGCGGACAAAAGGCTCCCTCCCCTTGAGGCTGAGTTTGTGCCACGGCTTGGGCCTGGATAGGAGGTCTGACACAGAGCCTTGGGTGAGGCCCAGGATACTCTCCCCAAACAGCCTCTGGCCTACAACACAAGAACAAACAGGTCAATTAACCCCGGGCCCTGTAAATGGCTGCCCACTGCTCCCTTGAGGAATGGATTAAATGCAGAGAATAAATTTCGCTACATGTATGTGTATGTGACAAATAGAGTACCTTTACCTTTACCTAACACACAACTATTTTCCAAACAGAGCCCATATAATACAGGTACTGCGGTCCATGTAAACCACATGACATGGCCAGTCAGAAAAAAACAACACTAACTGTAATGCCAGAACAAGAGACACCCACACAGACTCACCTAGGTTGTTGTCTGTTAGCACCTCCTTAACCTTCTTGGTGATGGCGTACGTGTCTAGCTCTGGGGAAATGGCCACCAGCTCCTGGATGCCCAGTGGGGCTTGGGGCTGGTAGAGGGACAGCATGGTGGGGTTTGGCTTCCCTCCCTCTGAGTGAGAAGTCACCAGGCCCTCAGGCTGCTGGTTCTCCTTGCTGCTCTCCAGGGCCAGACCGACAGGCTCCAGCAGGGGGCTAGGCTGTCTGTCCTCCGGGCTCGGGGGCAAGGAGGGAGACGACTGGGCCGTCACTGGGCTTTTATCTGTTGGCGGTAGTCACAAAAAATTAAAATCAGTACAACCATTCACTAGGAATGAGGAGTATACATATTATCCATTACTTTAAATAATAGAAATGATGATGCCTCTAAGATAATGCCCACCTTGAGAGAGACCCTGGTTGGGGAGCTGGGTGAGTCCTTGGCCCAGCTGGTCCAGGAGCCATAACTGCATACGGATAAAGGGCTCCCTGCCTTTCTGGGTCAGCTTGCTCCAGGGTTTGGGTCGAGAGAGCATGTCACTCACACTGCCCTGAGACAGACCCAAAACCTAGAGAGGACAACGGACCCAGGATACCGGAAAAATTGTTACACAGCTTAGAAAAACACGAACAGCAGAATTAGGCATTTTTTGTGACCTATTATTTGAGTTCAAGGATTATATTTTATTTTAAAAAGCAATTAATAAAATATTTATCTTCCTTTCAGAAATTTCTAAATGTTGCCCAATGACACCACATTCATTAATCATTTGAAATGTAAAAATAATTCTGGAATTTAAATAGAGTACATGAGAAATGTTAAGAAAGGAATACATCCAGGAAGCTATAGCATTTATACAGATCTCCGAAGAGGACATGTAAAAGAATATTCCATTCTTTTGTCAAGATCATGGGATAATTTTTTCACTGCACATAATCCATGTTCAGGTGTTTAAACTAAAATAGTTACAGATAATTATTACTACTGTTATATCGTTGAGCAAGATACATCTGTGTTTTGGACTACACTAACCCGCGATGCTGCTTCCATATTGTATGAGCGTGTGTAAGAATGTTCAGGAGAAGAATTAATGAAAAATTGAAACAACTATCATTAATTCATTTATAAGATGCAAAAATCACCCACATATTAGTTACAAACTTCTATACATGTTGGGATGTCTTTGGAAATTTAATTTTACGGTTTAAAAGATTTCTGTCACTGTCTGGCAGCCTGAACTCCCATATTCAGTGTTGCATATTAACAACCACCAGAGGGTGGTAGCACTCAATCTATAAAATAAACATTACACACAATCAAGAATGGATATTTTCAAGATTACCCAAGCTTTACTAATTATGTATTTGTATGACATATTTGTATGAAGGCATAAAAAAACATCCAACATTTGTGGTCAAAATCTAATTGAAATCAAAATCTGAATAAACATTGTAAGTCACCTTTTCACCAAAGATTCTCTGACAGATGCCATTCTTGGCGAGCTTCTCTTTGACCTGTCTGGTGAGTTCGATGGTGTCCACTTCACGGTACATGTACATCTCATACTGCTCCGGCGTCAGCGGCGGCACTGTGGGCTTCAGGGTACGTGGGATGTATGATGGGTAATAGGACAGTCCGCGGCCAGGGCTCACAGACACATCTGACTCCACTTTCACCTCTACCGAATGCCCCGTTCCTGAGCCAGCGTCATCCTCGGCCGCAGACGTCTCCTCGCTGTTGGGCAGACCCTCTCCATTGTCCAGCCGAGGTCGGGGCAGCGCTGAGGGACCCGAAGATGAAGATGAAGACAGGGAGGGCGACACTGACGTGAAGGGCCGAGAACTGCTGCCCCCGGCTCCGCCCACCATGCTGACAGGTCCCCGTTCCACCGACCAGTGCTGGTCGAAGTATGTCCCTGCCTCCCCGATCTCCGACTTGACCTTACGGATGATGTTCTGGACGAAGGCAGCGGGGGAGAGGACGCTGAGTGGTGTCTGGGGGCTGCTGATGGGATTGGCCGTGCACACGGTGACCGTACCGCCCTCCTCCTGTTTGATGAAGCCGGGTAAAGGCAGGCCTTTTGGGGGCTCAGGGAGCCCCAGGTTCTCCGCCTGGGAGCCGGCACTGGTCGCAGAGGCCCTGCCGCAGACCTCCATCTCCATCAGGGCCTGCTGCTGAGCCTCCATCTCCCTCCTGGCCTGCTCCAGGATGTTCTTGATGGTGTCGTCGGAACTGCCTCCCGCCCCGTTACTGCTTCTGCCAGAGGGACTGCCCAGGGACGACTTAATGTCACCTGCAGAGAGCACACACACACGCACCATTACATACAACTCTACAAATACACACACCGCACCAACTTTAAAAACATCAAAATGCTCCAAAATAGAGTGATCAAGAATGATGGTAATGGGAATGTCCCCTGGCCCGACCCGGAGGTGTGAAGACTGAAGATACATAACCTGTTCCAGACCCACCTCCTCTCTGGGACTGGATCTCCTTCTTGGCCTGCTCCAGGATGTTCTTGATGGCATCGTCTGACCCAGTTTCAGGAGTTCGGATGCGAGGAGTGATGCTCCCTGACATAGAGGGGGAGAGAGAGGAGGGGAGGTTGAGTGGGATGGCTGATCGGAGCTGTTTCAAGGCTTGGCTTTTGACTGCTAGATCAATGGCTGCCTTTGAGATCTTGGCATCTGAGGTTGCGCTATACGGCAAGCTCAATTTTCAAAAGCTCTGAAACCTAGGGAGAAAACAAAGTTTAAAAGTAACACAACAAACATGCGAGGAGAAGCCATGAAGAAGTTTGAGGTACAGGCCAAAGAGATAAAATGGTTTAAATGCTGAGGTCCTACAGCTAAACCAACAGCATTTCAAAACTACCCACATTGGGAGTGGCCGACTCTGCTCTATTCAACTGCAGGAATATATTTAAAAAAAATGCTTTTATAACACAACTAACCCATAATATCCAGATCGTTCAGGTTATATTTCAGTACATTTCTTGGAACATATCTGATGTCATATCCTTGGCTTATATTTTTGTTTATTATATTGTTATTAACCAGGTTTATTAAAAATAAATTCTAATTTACAGCAACAAACTTGAGTGAAATGTTAAAGGGGGAGGAGGCGCAAATGGGGTGAAGTGTTTTTCTCAGGACATTTACTGTACCTCTCTGTCGGACTTGGATGGTCCGTAGGGCCAGGATGTTCTGTTCGTCAGACAGAAACTGTTTCATCTTGATAAAGGGCTCTTTGCCTTTCACTGTGAGCTTCCTCCAGGGTTTTGGCCGAGCGAGGATCTCACTGACCGATCCCTGTGATAGGCCCAGAACGTAGTGACCGAACACACGTTGGCCAATGTTGTGTTTCAGCAGCTGCTCTTTCACCTGAAAGGCAATCTCGGCTGTTTCCAATTGGTCGTCGTCGCCAGCAATGGAACTCCCGCTCTCAGATTGGTCGCTTGGCAGGCCGGCCTCAATGCCTCCGGCCCCTGCTGGTCCCTGATTGGCTGACATTAGGGCAGCTTTTGCTGCGTACAGGGCGGTGGGAAATGGCATGAGGGGGCTGCTAGCTTCCTTCTTGAAGAGGGGGGTGGAGAGGAACTGTTTGTGCAGGACGTGGTCCGCAGACAGCCGGTCCCTGGAGCAGGGCGACACGGAGAAGGGGCGAGCGAGGTCGTGGCAAGAGGAGGAGCCGTCCATGGTGGGGGGAGCCGGGCTGGCTGAGGTGCGCCCATTGCCCTGGGAGACTGAGGAAAACGAACCTGAGGGCCTGCCCCCATCCCGGCCCCCCTCCCTGCCCGACTCATCTGATTGGTCCTCCTCTGCAGACACAAAGACACGCTCAGGTTGGCAGCACTTTTAAATCCAGTCAGGTTTACGACTGCATGGCGCCAACACAGACATTATACTGGTGCAGAACTAAACTAAACGCAGCTTTTAAAAAACACAATTGGATGTGCCCGTGCTCACCATTGTTGCGTAACACTCTGGCCTTTTCCCTCAGGTACTTGTGAGATGAGCGAAAGGACTCTTTGTCCGGCAACACAGTCTTTGCAGCCTTGGAAGAGTCCTGGTGACACACACATGCTGTTAATTTCCAATTAATCAATTACAGTGTAAATATGGATGGTTATCATTGAAGCATTAAATTACACTGCTGTCCTTTTCTTTTATGACAGCCGGTTAAAATGTGGAGGGAAACAACATTTCTTTAGGAAGCAAACTTCCTAAAGTAATTTTTTTAAATGCTGGGCTTATTTCAACGTGGAAAAACCAACCAGCCCATATATAATTATCCCACCTGGAATGAGATACCATTCACTGAGGCCAGCTTCATCACCTTCAAGATGCTACGAAGAGAAGAAACAGAGTATTATATCCTGTTCCTCTATATGGGTAAGGGTAGTCTCATTTTAAAAACTGTGTCCGTCTCACCTGAGTTCAGTTTTAATGTCTTCATAGTCCATTTGGGATTGAAGTTTAGTTTCTAATCTCTGAAAGAATCAGAGAGGAAGCATTTTTCACTAATGCCCGTGGGCTGAGGTCATTTTACCTCTTGACATTTGAGCATATGCAGAGGAGCTTACCTCAATAGCTTCAGTCTTATAGGCCAGCTGGCGTTCCAGCTCTATGATCTGATTGGCCGAGCTGTCCTGGACATCCTGTAGTGCGAACTGCAGCCTCTGTACGTTCTCCAAAAGCCTGAGAATCTCTCTGTCTTTTGCCATCAGTTTGGCCTCCAGCTTCGATGGTGACACATCACACTTTTCATCTGTCTCCTAGTGAAGAAAAGAGCCGTTCCAGAGTGACAATTCCTCCTAAAACATGATTTGAAGGCAAATCCTTTCAGATGTGACCTCGTGAAATGTGTCTACATCAACAATAAAAGTTTAAATTAAATATAACTGGGAAAAATAAAGCAACTACTATATCTGAACACAAAAGGATGAGGTCATGTTTTTACCCTACTAGTGCCCTCTGGTGGATGGCAACTCCCTGGGGGTGTGTTCCGGATACTAGCCAGCTGTTCCTTTAGCCGCTCCACCTTCCTCTGGGCCATTTCTGCTTTCTAAAACCAAATATCACAACATCAAAACTTTAAACTCAACTAAACCCTGACACAACCAACCTGACTGCCAGTCAGCAGATTTACCATTAACTGGTTCTGAATGGAACAGATAAAATCTGTCCTCCGATTTATCAAAGAAAAAAGGGGGTGAGAAAATGCCCGCCAACAGAAGAGTGCAGCTACCATTTTATTTTGCTCAGAGGAGTGTTTAGTCAGCCCACTTTCTCCCCAAACTGTTTACCTGCTCTGTCACACTCGGCCTGCTAATTAATGATTTATTTTGGGAACATTTATCTTAAAGCTTACTAGAGAAATTTGAGAAAGAAAGAGCAGAGAGAGAAGGAACGAAAGAAGAAAAAAGGAGATGTATGAAAGCAGGAGAGAAAGAGGGAGAAAAATGAAATCACTAGGAAGGAAAGAAAACAATCAAGCCAAAGAGGTAAGTAAAAGCCGCAGCGCGGCGGCACTCCGACATCAGTCACACTCAGCAGCCCCTTTTGTCCTCTACTGTGTGTTGCCGTGGCGCGGCGGAGCACCCACAGATGGGGGCCGGGGTTTACTGTCTCTAATCACGGGGGCTGAGGGAGGAGGGGAGCTGGGGGGGCAGGATGCAGGGTGTCTAATTAAACAGGAGGCTTGATTACAGGAGTGATTACCTTAACGAATGAACATCTCAATCAGAGAGCTGTCTGCAGGACGGCATGTCTCACTCACCTGGTTGGCCTTCTCAAGGTTCCCCATAATCACGCTGACCTCCAGTGCCCTGGAACACACAGACCGAACGTGGGTGTTACTGAAACGGAATCTCATAGCATGAGTCATCCCTAAATGTGTACGTCAACTCCCTTACAGCACAATATTCACACCTACATGTAACACCTCATGAAATCGTTATCAAACCCCGACACACTTCTCTCACACCATTCACACTTCTCTCACACACCAGCAGTGCCCACACAGCATCAACCAGCCGTCACACCTCCCCCTTACAGTGCAGTCACCAGGAGACAGTATCAGATTGGTCCCTGATCACAGCTCCTGGTTCCTGCATACCTACAGACCTACAGACCTCCAGGAGACAGTATCAGACTGGGCCCTGATCACAGCTCCTGGTTCCTGCATACCTACAGACCTACAGACCTCCAGGAGACAGTATCAGATTGGTCCCTGATCACAGCTCCTGGTTCCTGCATACCTACAGACCTACAGACCTCCAGGAGACAGTATCAGACTGGGCCCTGATCACAGCTTCTGGTTCCTGCATACCTACAGACCTCCATACATACCACCAGGAGACAGTATCAGACTGGGCCCTGATCACAGCTCCTGGCTCCTGCATACCTACAGACCTCCATACATACCACCCGGAGACAGTTTCAGATTGGTCCCTGATCACAGCTCCTGATTCCTGCATACCTACAGACCTCCAGGAGACATTATCAGACTGGGCCCTGATCACAGCTCCTGGTTCCTGCATACCTACAGACCTCCATACATACCACCAGGAGACAGTTTCAGACTGGGCCCTGATCACAGCTCCTGGTTCCTGCATACCTACAGACCT
>JACXGM010016469.1:0-20447 GCA_016801145.1 Umbra pygmaea | reverse complement strand
TCCCAGTTGCCAAATATCTTAATATAGTGATTACTTTCATTTCTGGCACTATGACATTTCTGCGCTGTGTCGGAGATGTTACCGTGTCTCTAATAAGATCGGTCACAAACATGATCCCTGCACGATCTAATCTATAGCGTATTGACTCACTGTCATTCATTGTCTGCAACACATTTCTTCTCCCTCTTCGTAATTCCGCGGTCTTCTCCTCTACTGAAGGAACTCTTAAGCCTCTTAAAAGTCCTCGTCTGTACTCCTACCAATTATGGACTTAGGACCTCTTTTAAGAGTTAAGATGCTTTCTGAATTACTTTTTTCTTTACTAGGATTTTTTTTTAATTTTAAGAGTAAACGCCCACATTTCTAAGAATTTTCTTAGAATTTTCTCACTAGGAGCTACTCTTTGCATTAAGATTCTTTATGAATACGGGCCCAGGTGTCTTTGCTAGTTTAAGACCGACGCAGTTGTCAATTTCCCGTCAGGCGCCTGCGTTGTTTAAATAGCAAATGCACCTGCACCCATTTTTGCGCACATGAGAGTGCTGGTCTAACAGATATGTGTGTTCAGGATAATTCTCGTTGTATTGCTATCTTGAGGCATCGGAAAGTAATTTGACCAACAAAAACCTGGTCTAAAGTCAATGGCATAGCACGTCATAGTTATTTTAACAGCAAATTAGTCAAATGCACCTATGGCATAGGCATAGCGCGTTCACACTATGCTTGTTGCACACACACAGGGAAGCGAAGCAGCATACGAACGTGCAAAGATTACAAATAAATATATTATGGTGCAAATCCGCCGTCATAATAGCAATGCACGAAAGGTAAAAACGCGCCTGGCTCTTAAAGGGAATGGGAGATGAATCTCCGATTGGTTTATTGCATGTTAAGCCCAAAACACACCCATGAATTAGTGAAGACATTTAGTACAACCCTTTTAGACCATGCGCCCGGGGCATTGACCCTTTTATCCGCTGTCAAACTAGCAAAAGTGGATTTGGACACACCCAAAGCGCACTTAGATTGTTAAAATAGGGCCCAAAGAGTTGCACGAGAGAGACGTGACATAATAAATGTGTTCAACTACTTATTATATACCCAGGCAGCAATGTACCAATTTTTACCACCACCAGCAGAGCCGTGTGCATAGTCAGAATGCCGTGACCAGGATATGAACCTGGACACCATGACACAATTTTACTGTGAGACAGTGACAAATGCAATATGTGGATTCACCTAGCTCATTCTTACATTTTAGAGATTATGACATAGCCTGTCTGGTAATGTAATAATATCTCCATGCTTCAGAATATGTCTTAAAATATGCGCGGTGGAAGCAGAATAATTGTTGTTTGTGATTTTTGATAAAATTTGAAGAAATCCCACATCCGTAGGTGTTGGTGGCTAGTCATTTTGGAAGGAGTGGGGTCATCAGTCTGGTTCCGCAAATAGTTTTAGATCTCCTAACTAAAAAAATGGTAAAAACAACATGAACCTCTTGCCCTGGACACAACATGATCTCACTAACATAATTTTTATAACCCTGCGGCCTTGCAAACCATTTTCCACTGATAGTCTAATCTGTTTCAGTGGTTCTGCTACTTCTTGATTTTCATAGAGTGCCAGTAAATAAAGAAGTTGAATAGGTGTCGTCTGTGCTGCGGTTACTCTGGCCTTCCCACATTCGTGTTGATATTTATAAACCTTTTGAATAGGGCCTGTATGAGAAGGGGAAGGGAAATGCTTCTTTGTTTGGAGAGATAAAACACGCTGGTTTATGAGAGAATGTAAACACCTTGGAACACACACATGCACATACACAACACTTGTTGTAACTACCTATGCTCTGTTATAATCAAAACCTGTATTTGAATATAATCTTGTATACATTAGGAAAAAGAGAGGGCGTCAAGGGAGCATGTATCATTGGTTGCATGGTTATGGACTTTTTGTGTCTATTTAATAGAACTTTGACAGAGTTTTCCACATTGAAATAAAGCTAGAGAGGGAGAGCACATTTAGATACTGTGGTTTCCAGCCTTCAAGCACAAGTCATTGGGAGGAAACATCATATAAGCACAACTACCGGTACATGCACGTAACCACATGCACCAAAAACGCATGCACTACACGCACACACACGGTAATAGGGCATTTCTATGTATTAAGACACGATTGGTTGTTGGTAAAGTCTATGAAATATGTCATTTATATCTGATTCGTCAAAATTTGCAGTGGGACTGCATTGACCAAAAGCCCAGAATATCCCTCCTAGAAAGAATATTCTATTATCACAGACTAATTTATAATTTGACAATTTCTGAAAACAACGTACTGTAATGAATCTTGTAAAAATAAATATTTTTTTCTACAATGATAAAACATACCAATAAATTGTAACAGTAGATAAACTCGATAACACAGATTATCTAGTCTCAATACAAAGAATGAATATCAACATAGCCCTACAATCAAGTTGTAGTCACACAAACGCAGTCTCACAAATATAACGTTTTATCTTGTGGTTGTATACGTAAACTGTCGTGTTAATGTCTGGGACACTGGTGTTACAGCCCATTGTTTAGCTAGGGATAGCTGTAATCATGAATCTTATCCCATTGTGTCCATATCTTTTTAATCTACCAATCCAGGCGTGATCACCGCTGTATTCACATTAGGTCAACCTGAAAGGGGAACTGCAGGAGTCTGTCGGTTGATATTTAAAACGTGTCAGCACCTAATAAACCAACTTCTCAAAAATCCCTTGTTTGGAGTGGCAGGAGTTGGGATTTGCGGACAAGATAAATAAATACTCCACAGTGGTTACTATATTTACATTGAAATGTCCGTAATTTAGCAGTCTTATCTGGATCGTCTTTAGAACTACTGCACACGTGTATCTTGTTGTTTTTTAACTATAGGCCTACAGTAACTGCATAGATTTTTTTATTACTTTTCCTGTACATGCTAAATAAAATACAGTATGCGGTTTCAGAACGCTAACGTGTAAAAAAGTGTTGTTCAAGTTCAATTAATGGGCATGGCTTATGGAAGTTAGAAAACCGCATGCCACCCAGAGTACAGTACGTGCGTTTTCCAAAATACACAATGATTCCACAATTGACCATCAATCGACCAGCTCGACTATCTGCGAATTTGCTCGCACACAAAATAATTACCCATTAGTTACCCAATAATTAGCTACCCAAACTTTACCCATGTAACAAATATTGGGACAAAGGTTTTCAGGCAAAATAGAACGCGAAATGTTATTTATAGGCTATTATTTAGGCATATGCTATTCATGAATGCTGTTAAACAATTGGAATAATGTGTTAACAACGTTGTAACAATTGCAAACTTCGTTTTGATTTCTATTGGCGATCACAGATAAACAGACCATGGTTTTGCTGATAAACAGATATTCTGGTTGAAAATTGACACGGAGGTTGTGAAAAATATCTAATATCACGATATAAAAGTTGTCTGGGCAAAGCTCAATAAATGGATTTTAATGTCAAATTCATCGTTAGAACCTTCGCAGGAGCGTCAAAGTCTCAAATATGTTCAAGGTGTTTACTGGAGCAGAACAATGTCAAACCATTATTAGTCCATCTGAATTTTTTTCGTTTAGGCTTCTCTTTTGCCATTCCTTTTTATATTTACGTATTTTGCACTTACTACAAACCAGAATTAAAGAAATATAAATTACTTAATTAAAATAGTATGTGGACTGGAGCAAAGGATAGACTTGGCCTATGAACATATAGTGTATTAAATAATCCTAACTTTACTTCTGTTATGCGAATTGTAACAGCTACCTCAAATTTTCATGTTCAATGTATAGCACTATATCGATGTGCACAGTTGCGTAATAATAATAAATACTGAAAAGAATATATTACAGAGCATTAGAATAATCCATTTCAATATTTGCAGCCCATAACATGCAAATATATTTTTAGGAACTGATCTTGTAGACTGTCACACAACTGTTGCTGAGTTGCAAGGGCCACAATTAGATTTTGGCCATTTTCACTTATTTTTGAACTAATTAAAATGTGAAGTCCATATTCCAATTGGGAAAACTGATCGGATATATCCACAGCATTGGCGAGAGCTGCTTGCTTATGTAGCACATACATGAGGTCGGCAAAATAACAGAAAAAACACATGGAAAAAGACTGTGAGTTTTAAGTATCTAAATAACACAAACACAGCTTCAGAGGTAGGTATGTAAATCTTTGGGCACCCCTGGAAAAGAAATGACAATTAATCTATTTTTTATGAACCTTTAATAATCATCTTTTTTGCTCAAGAAATTTGAAACTGTCTGAAAGGTTGTTGAAATTTCGTCATGTTCTTTATTATTTGGAATATATAATGCAGATAAATCATAATACTGTATTACAGTGAGCACCATAATTCATTGGACACTGACCAATTTTGTTATTTTAGTTCTGTACCCTAGCACTTTGAATGGATACAATTATATTTAGGATGAAGTGCCGACTTACAGCTTCAATTTGCGGGTATATTTGTATCGGATGACCGGTTCAGAAATGACAGCACCTTTTGTACATGGTCCCCCAATTTTTGGGCACCAAAGAAAATGGACAGTTTATCATAATGTAGATCAAAGTATAATAATTGTAAATATTTGGGAACATGTCATTTGAATGCAATGACTGCTTGAAGTATGTGATGCATCATCATCACCAGATGCTGGGTATCTTCCTTGGTGTTGCTCTGCCAGGCCTGTACTGCAGCCATCTTCAGTTCCTGCTTGCTTAAGGGACATGTTCAATTGGATTCGGATCTGGCCAGTCAAGGATTTTCCACTTTTTGGCCATCAAAACTGTCCTTCAGCAACTTAGCCCACTACGCCACGCGGACCCCCCTTCTGTCAGGTGTTTTTTAGGAAATGTAATCTTACCTTTTGGTTCTTCAGGCTTATCAGTGGTTTGCATCTTGTAGTGTGCCCTCAGCAGTCCTGCTGGTAGACTTTGACACATCTACATTTGTATCCAGGAGAGTGTTTTTGATCCTTTGGGCTGTTATCAGGTGGGTTTCCTTCACCACATAGAGTATTTTCTGGTCATCGACTACAATGGCTTTACTCATTCTACTACGTATTTTGGCATTATTGAGTTCAGCCAGTGCCGGCCCGAGCCTTTTGGGGGCCCTATGCAGAATTTGATTTGGGGGCCCCCTGCCACCATGCGGAGTGACCTGTGCACTCGATAGGGGGCCCCAAGCAGCAGCTTAGTTTGCTTATGCCTCAGGCCGGCCCTGAGTTCAGCGGTTAATTTCATGTTGTCATAATGAACCAAATGTTGACCCGGGCATGCCCAGGGTTTTTGCAATTTTCCTGATTGATTTTCATTTCTGAGCCTTACGTGTGGCAGAGCATCACCAGGGAAGATACACAGTGTTTGGTGATGTTGATGCATCACAGAAATGTCAGTGTAGCTGACAGTCTACACTTCAATTATCATTGTGTCCTTTCAAACTCAAAATGTGATAGTACAGAACCAAAATAGCAAAAAAATTGTCACTGTTCAATGAATGATGGTACTCACTGTAAATTTTCCAGAGATTACTCATGTTTTAAAATTGTACCATGTAGAAGTCAGGTCATCTTCTATTCCCAGACATTTGCTTTGGAACATAATTTTAGAGGTGCCAAAATATTTGAATACTGTATGCTATAAAGAGTTTTGACAATTAGTACTTTGAAAAAACAAAGAGTTCCAAAGAGGACAAAAAGCCAATACACAAATTGCATGTGCATCAGTCACAAAAATTGCAAAAGAATTTGATGTGTCAAAGGGAACAGATTTACATTGACTAGGAGAAGCAGTGGTTATAACTGAAAGCTGCCTGCAGGGATATATGGATACTAAACATAATAGTTGCTCAATGCCTGGGGTTATCCCCATACATGCCTGTCACTCTAGCCTATAATTCCTACTGTTCTATTGTGTTTTGCACAACCCCCTAAGAGTGCCTTATTACCTAGTGTACCAGGGACACCAGCCACTATAAGTTTGGTATTTTCTCAATTTTTTCTTCCCTAGAACTATTCAGCTAGCTAAAACACATATCACAAAATCTGCACCTTTAATGAATGTTAACCAATTATTTAGACAAACCTGAAGGCATTTTTGAAAGACTTCCTACAGCAACACTTGTGATTTGTCAGCACAGCGTTCCACATCATGTTCACATCGCTAGTTGTCCCCCACCCACTTTGTTGCCCTTTACAAAAAATGACACATTGTACAGCATCTGAATGGTGGCTAAATCACTGCCTCTCAGTTAGCTGGGTCATTGATGACATATAGAGTAGCACAAATACATAACGTACACAATTTTCGAGGACACTTTTTACCTCAATAACATCACTTATACAACTAATAGCCAAAATCACAGATGACATCTTTAATCACAAATTGGATTTCACAATTAAAAATAAATAAACTAGACTTTCAACAGAATCAGTTTAGATTCCCACCTCCATCATACACAAATCTGGAGGCTTTTCATTGTGAAGAATGTTACAATATCCCACTACACAGTTAAGGAATTGTTTGACAGCATTCCAAAATGGATTGGAACTATTGACTTTAAGAGATATGAGATAAAATATATAGGTGCCATTAGATGTAGTATCCTTGTATTTGGAAAACAGCTAGAAACAGCAGGATCTTTAGTGGTGATCCCACTAATGCGTTAAAATAAATTTGGAAAATTGAGACCAGACCAGTTTGTCTTTCTGTTATCTACTGTAAAATATTCATTGTCACTGTTTTCTGTTATGTAATCAACCTACAAGAGTAGGTTATATTTATAGTAGGTCCACATATACAGTGAACTGTATTACATTATTTTTAATTATTGAGGGTCAACACGAAATCATGATTTCTTGAAAATGTTTCGGGGAGGGGGTGTCTGCGATGCCTCAAAAGATACAGATATGAGTCTTTGCCTCGGTTCTACACCCCTCTTTTTCATTTATGTTTAAAGCATGCACAAATAGAATGCAAAGTTTTTCATGTGACTCGGGTTTTTATTATATTTTTTATATGCTGATGATTTCATAACATTTACTCAAACGGAAGCTATAGTATTGTTATCAATCATATAGTTTATCCTACATTAAAGTCGCGTGCTAAAATAACCATTTGACATTTTCAGCAAAATTGTACCAACCGTAAGAACAAAACATTTACTGAAATAGAATTAAACTATTTACTGTAACAGGCACCCAGTAATTACCTTTCATATTTTAGGGGACATTCTCAATTGTATGATTAAGGAGCTAATGCTAAATATGATAATAGTATGTATACTGCTACAGTAGTGGCCATAATAACTTACTGGACAAAAATACAATATATTAAATAATATATATTGTATACAGTATATGGAGTTGCCACACAAAATCTTAAAAATGATAAAGAAAAAAATGTCTTTAAAATATTTTATCATTTGCTGTCAATGGTTGTAGTGTGGTTATGTATATAGAACGTGTCAGCCTTATCAGGCAATACATTTTAAACACTGGAGATATAATGCAAATAATTTAAAGAAAAATCAGAGGTTGAGATTTTCTCCAGCAATTCAATGTGCCCAGATAATATATATTTGTTTTTACTAAAGAGCATTTAGTATTATATTACATTGATGAATATCTACCCTTAAATGCAAATCTTTTAATGCTTCTGAAAGATAACACAGTGATGAATGAGAGCTTGTTGTTTTCATGGATTTTGATCTGATCTGCTAACAGTGTGCAAAATAGTGTTTGTGGGAGGTGTACCTGACCTGTCCTTCCAAAAAGAGAAGTATTGTCGTCGAGGGGTTGACGTTGAAAAATTTAAATCAACCAACCTCTTTATCTGAGACTTTATTCGGTTAGCCGAAAGGTGAATATTGGATGCTTCAACCACTATATATACAGTTGTTACCAAATACCTCTGTAGAAGGACATTCATCTCACACCCACAGAGTTACCCAGAGTGCTCTCCTCTAACTAAGTTTAATTTGAAACATACAGAATGGTAAGTAATGGATTCAAGATGAATTTAATTGTCTTTAAAAAACATTTCATGTTGTTTTAGAATATATTTTTTCCTATTGTTTGGTTCTATTTTTTCTAATTGATGTACGTACTAATTGAAGTTCACTGAATTTGTGGTACGTTTTTGTAGAGCACCCTTGATAATGACATCAACCAGCACTTCCAGGATGCAATTGATGTGATTCAGCGGCATTCTGGCGATCAATATTGCGACACAAGAGGTACATTTTCAAACTTAATCCATAAAATCTGATTGAAACTGGAATACTACCACCATCACTATTATTTGAAAAATAGTCATCGTATTTTACTGAAGGATGTTAGGAAAAGTTTTGTCTGATTGGCTTCTAGCAGTAAAGACTTTATTAATGACTATCTTTTTCTCCGTCCACTTAGAGTATAAATATTTTGATTCTCCAATGCAATCAAGCATAATGTGCTGTTACCCCATCACACATGCATCTGAAGGGACCGGCCAATACGACTATAATGAGCCAATTGTGAGTGTACAGAGCAAGTCGTTGTACTTGACCATTATAGAACCAGTAGTGTGCCACTTAGTGTACTACTGTAATGTATAGCATGCAGTTCATGACTCAACTGACTTTCTTCTTCACATGCCAGTCATGGGCTCATGTTGTTCCTGAGGACTCACTGGGTACATCTGTAACTATGGAATACCCCCAGTTCTACTCCATCATACAGAGAAATGGCAAGGGTGAGTATATTTCCACCATTTATTCTTAGAGCTGTGTGGGAGTATAATAAGGGTTGAACATGTCTACTTTCTTTTATTCCCAATGATTAAATGGATATTGTTCAACTTGTTCCTCTGAATTTATATCATGTATTTTATATCTGGTCAAACCTTTAATCCCATCAGGTCGCAAGAAACTGCGTCTTTATGAGTTCCTGCATGAGGCTTTGGGCGATGCCAACATGGCCGACTCCATCCAGTGGACAGACCGTGGCAGCGGGACATTCCACTTCATCTCCAAGAACAAAGAGAAGTTGGCTGAATGTTGGGGCCAGCGCAAGGGCAACCGCAAAACCATGACCTATCAGAAGATGGCACGGGCGCTGCGAAACTACAGCCGCACGGGCGAAATTGTTAAAGTGCGCCGCAAACTCACCTACCAGTTCAATCCCTTGATACTTGAGAGGCTAGGAGGCATCGGTCACACTGTCACCTCTGCTGGACACACTGGGCGGGAGGTTCTCCACCAACAACATACCCCAGCTGAACAAGGCTACTATGGGTCCACTGCTGCACCTGACTGGCACAGCTGGTATGGATATTACCCACTCCAAGCAGAATGTGAACTGGCCCCAAGCTTTACCTCATCCACAGTCACCAAGATATGAACCCAAGTACTGTCACTGTGTACACTTACTGTGAAAATGAACATAGGTTAACATAGGTGATCCTAATGTGTATGGGTGTCAGGTAAAGTAACATTAATTGTAAAGCAAATGTAATAACTAATCCTTATATTGTAGATTATTGTGTATAGATATATATGTAAGCCATGATGTAGTTATTGTAGATATATGACTAAAACTGTTTGATTAAAATGTTACTATGCAAGCTAACAAAATTGCCTAATAATCCTTTTTACATGACACATTTGAAATGGGACTTTCTGAAAATAAATGCAGATTTACATGACCTAAACTCCCAAGATTGCAGAAAACTAGGTGGTTTAACGTTTGCTTACACGACTTGTAATCAGTCTATGGCAATAATCCAATTAACATGTAATTATTATTAAGTAAATGTACTCAATGACTATGTAAATAATTAAAATATATTACCTTTTACAGTATGTGAACTGTCAACCAGTTATATGTATTCTGAATAAGTATTGTACAGCACGTGTAAAGGCAGATATACTATTGTTTTTTTTAAATGTTCATATTTATTAGGCATGTGATTTTGTATATATTTAATTTAAAGACTTTTATCTCAATAATATAGTTGTTTTTAAATAAATCATTAATTATTTGACTGTTTTGTTTTGTCTAATACTGTATACCTGTATTGTCATGTTAGGCAACACTGCATTAACACTGAATTCATAACTGCACACATTTCATTGGTTCCAAAAACAGATTGTTATGCTTATGGTTCTTAGGAAAAGTACAAAAACAAAACCATAAACTTCGTTCAATGAGCCAAATATATCTGCTTGTGCAACGGCAATAACACCACTATTCCTCGCCCAAGGTTCCCCATCAATCCATGCTCTCAAAGACGTAACCACAACCTAAGGTATATCACTATCCCAAAAGGCCAAACATGGTGATAAGTGGTGTTTCCTGTAAAAAGTGTCCATGGCTGCTGTTATCTACCCCAGTGAGGAGGATGTGGTCAGTCCTGGGGGACTGTGCTGCTCTGGCGGTGGGCTCTGTGGAGTGGTGGTCATTGTTCGTGTGGTAGAGGTGTAAAAGCGGAGCTAGTTGTGGTGGGAAGTGGAGGCTAGCCGATAAGAAAGGCACCACCAACTGGCTCCGTTGACGAGGTAAAATAAAAGGAGCAGTTGTCTCACATTGCCTATTGCATTTCAACTTACAACTCTGTCAAATGCATGTGAACCAGAAACAGACAATAATGGTAAAAATTAGCGTAAGGTTAACTGCACTGTCATGTTTATTGACGGCACACAAATGTTTGCTTTACCAAAATTTTAACTGTATTTAGGAGTGTGGCGTACCGTTTAAAACTTTTATCTTTTTCAGGATTCCTTGGAAGATAATCAGACAGATCTAGAGGTGATTTTGGAGTTCCTCGAGGAATACTACAGACAGAACACTGGAGAAGAATGCAAAGAAAGAGGTTTTCCTCTCTTAGTATAATATCAGTCTTCAAATCAATGGAATACTTTACATCGATTTAATACCACCTTGTTTCACACTGTTACAGTGGGAGACAGCTACTCTTCGCCTACCCCAGTGACTATGGACGGACAATTTGTTGAAACCTGTTGTGACTACTGGTGTCATGAGAAAATGGTAAGATTATAATGAAATACATGTATGTTGGTTTCCAAAAAACTGGAAAATCAAAGGGAAAACAATGTTCAGTAGTTTTTTACAAATGCTCAGCTTGTCATTTTGATATGTGGAAGACACACAGAATACAGCTCAGTACTCCTAAAACTTTATTTCCAGGCTATGCAATCACACACGGGCTACCCAACAACACCACTGGGCCACAACACCAGTACACTGCCTGTGAATGGGACAGACAAAACATTGTCAAACACTATGCCATCACCAGCGGCCACACATCACAATGGACCTGTCGAGAGAGGTGAGTTCTCCTTTTTGTGGTTAGCAGATACTGTCACTCAAGCTCATGGTGCTCCAAGGTAACAAAACCTAAAGAGCAAAGAGACCTACCTTTAACTGTTGAGGACAATGGTCCCATACACAACTTATCTCAGCATGTTTTACATACATATCAGATTAGCAAAGTGTTTACAACTTTACCGGTGTGTTGCACCAACACTATCCTTGCAGGGCTTCTCATGCAGTGCACAAAAGCATGTTAATGATGCCAGTTATGAGGGGAGATTGTGAACGGTTCCACCTTAACTTTCAAACCATATTGCGGTTACAGGCGGCAAGGTGCGTTTGTTTCATTTCCTGTTTGAGATGCTGGAGGACCCTAGCATGGCCCACTGCGTTTCCTGGGTGCCAGCGACGGCCGCGGGAGTTTTTCGCTTCTCTTCCCAGAACAAGGACGAGGTAGCAGCGCTCTGGGGGCGGAGGAAGGGCAACAGGACACCAATGACATATCAGAAGATGTCAAGGGCACTGAGGAACTACACCCGGTCTGGAGAGATTTTCAAGGTGAAGAAAAAACTGACCTATCAGTTCAGCAGAGACACCTTGTGTACCTTGAAGAAGTGCCATCAAGGAAAACTTTAAAATGACAATTGTTCACATGAAAAAGTGTATATCTATTATTCAGATGTTTTATTATCCCAACCATCAATCATTTGAAGATTTTGAGATGTAGATTGAGCTGCTGCAGGAGATTTTGCAGAAAAAGAGGGATTTGACTATCATGTAGTCCAGGCTTTTGTTATAATGAAATACTATGCTAGATTTTTTACAATATTATGCTTGACATTCTACTACTGTATGTATAATAGTACTGCCCCCTTCCCTGAATACAGCATGTTTATTATGTGTTGTCTATTGTGTAATGATGTTTGTTTTAACTGTGTTTTAGTTATCTTTGTGAAATAAAAAATATATATATATATATTAGTAATATAATGTGTCGATACAGAATAAATGCAATATAGAACCAACATGCAGAGTTCACAGAGAGTATAAAAAATTCACCTCATTATTTCTAACTGTAATGTTTAGGATGTGGTTTTTACTAAACAAATAATTGATAAGATAAATAGTGAAATTTAATTTATTCAAAAACCACTACAAACAGATTTTTGTGAGTCCAAAACAGATTGTCAAAATGACTAAACACCTATACACAGACATACATTTTACATATGACAGCAAACAATGAACCATAGCCAGAGAAACAAATTACAGGGTTTATATGAGGCACTGATATCATGATGGACTGCACCTGTGGCCGGGTGAAACATAGATCGATCAAGTATTTTCACCTCTGACAGATCTTTATAACTAGTTTTGACTGAAACCTAGATTATATCATAGGTCATTTAAATTGTCTAATATCTAATTATACTCAGTTAACCATAAATGCAAGTAAATAATAATATTTTTATCTGGTCAGAATTATGCTCTTCACCATTTGTTGACTTAATACCTACTCAAGATAAAAATACAAATATTTTTGTTTTATTGCTAATCTGTTAAGAATATAGTTTATGGATGGGTGACAACGAAAAACCAAAGTAAAGTGTCTCAATAAGGTGTTGGCCACCACATGATGTCAGGACAGTTTGAATGCACCTTGGATTCTACCAGCCTCTGGAACTCTACTGGAGGGATGGAGCACCGTATGGTGATGTCGATGCATTGCAGACTTCAAGCAGTCATTGCATGCAAAGGATATGCCACCAAATATTGACAATTATTACTTTATTCTACATTATGTTAAACTGTCCAATGGTTTTGGCGCCCAAAAATAGGGGGACCAAAGGTGCTGTCATTTACAAACTGCTTATCAGATATGTATAAATAAACTCTCAAATTAAAACTGACCGTCAAGGGGGTCCGCGTATCATAGCTGCATTGCAGGACAGTTTATGCCATGATAGTCACCACTTCAAGCCTGACTATGGGTTCTCTGAATTTCCCCGGACCTCCTGCACAAGGCAACGGAAATTGGAATAGTGCTGCCCGGGACTTGGTTTAGATAAGTCAGATTATCTATCCTGCCACGTCACTCTCAAGTGACTCCTTAGCTGTTTCTCAAAGTCAAGGAAGGAACCCCCCGAAGCCAGAATTTCGAGGATGCTACGTCGTCGAAGTCCATCGAAGGAATGTCCCAATGTCAAGGATCCTCCGAATTTCAACCAAGGACTGAGTCCTTCATTTTGAGAATTACCCATAGACAGTAAAGGATGAATATGTATATCCTTCACACTCCCAAATCACCCACAATTCTATGCGCGCGGCTTTGCCTGCTTGTTAAAGTAATATTAATTGCAGACGTAAGTGGAGTCGGAGCAATTACGAGGCACTATGCTTTCAAATACAAGTACTGTATCTTTAGTGTTCAACGTTACTGTATATTTGTTAAAATGGTAGTGCATATAAGTAAATTTTAACATTAAAATGACAGTACAAATTGCTACTGTCTACTGTTGAATTGCAGTGCCAAAGGCACCTTTTCACTGACATAATAACGCAATGACGTGCACTTGCTAGCCTGTTCCATTTCTGTTCCATTTACGTGTTCCCAGAATGCTAAGGAGGAGCCTCGCCTAGCCTCTGAAGGCTCTGCCTTGGAAGGACCAGTCCTACCAAGGAAGGATCCTTGAATTTGAGAAACAGCTTGTGTGTCCAGATTGGGCGCCTGTAATTTCAATCGCGGAAGTATAGTTGGTAAATGTAATCATTCCGTGCATGATCGGACTAAAGGCTTCCGTGTTGGATTTGCAGTGCAAAAAGAATCGGTGGCTGGGTGACATGTGGTTGGATGAACCATATGTGCACCCCTCGCCATCCCACAGATCTGTCCAAGGAGTTGCAGAGCTGCCGACAAGGCAGAGTTAGTGGGAATTGGGAAGGGAGGAAAATTGGGAAAATAGAAAAAAAAAAGAAAAAAAAGCTGACAGTCTGCACTTCAACCACATAGTCATTGTATTCTTTCAAACTTAAATGTAGAGAACCAAAATAACAAAAGAAATGTCACTATCCAATGAAATATGGTGCTCACTGTAACTGTTAGCTACTCCACAGGTAACATTGCAGTGCAAGACCATGGCTAGCCAGGGACACTTAGAGCGAAAAAAGGGAGAGGGAAAAAAACCTACAAATAGAGATACTGTGTACTTGACTGTTTTGCAGATTCACTATTCAAATATTAGAATGCTCTTACTACTGAGTTATGGTTGTTTCACCTGCTGTAGCTAGTTAGCTTCTCTTATATCTATGCACACATAATAAGAGTGTCTGCTAAACAACTAAAATGTAAATGTTCAGGATTGATAATAAATTAAATCAGTGTTGTTTTACAACTCATCAAAAAAAGAAAAATGAAAATTAACTAGTGTGTAAAGACAGCTCCAGCTGTATTGCCACTGTATCAGTTTGAGGAAGTTGTGAAAAGGTTTATTATGGCTGCCTCTGCCTGAGTTGATAGGGTTAAACCATTTCAATTGTAATACTGTTACTGTTTGCAAGTACTACTATTACATATTACATCTTATCGAGAGCAACTTACAAACATACAATATATTTTCATAAAGCCAGGTGAATCCACCACAGAGCTGAATAGTAATGCATTCTAATCAATTAATTAGAATTCTCCCAGACCTGGATCAGGGCATCAGGCACCTGGACAGTCTGTGGTGCTATTTGCTGGCGTCAGATGCACCGATACATCAGGTCTGGGGAACGTGAGGGCCAGTCAATGGCAGCAATGCCTTCGTCATCCAAGAACTGCCTACACTTTCTTAAGTCAAGTCTCACATCTTAGGTTAACCATGAGCAAAGAACTCTTCATGTTCTGAAAACAATGTCCATTCTCCCTGTTGTTTTTACATTCAGTGAGAATCAAAAATGTAGCTCGCTATCAAGTTTCAGCTGCAGTAATTAGCTATCTAGCTAACACAACCTTATACTAGCTAATATGCTATGTTAGCTAGATAATGTAACGTTATGTTAGTTACCTGCTGACTAAGTCTGACTTCAAGTGGCAAAATAAGTTTGATGATGTCATAGCTACATTACATTTAGATTTACATTACATTTTAATAATTTAGCAGACGCTCTTATACAGAGCGACTTACAGTGAGTGCATACATTTGGAGAAACTAGGTGAAACAACCACAACTTAGAAAAGTAGTAAGAGCATTCACCATATGAAACAATGAATAGTCAAAAACAGTGCTAGAAAATATCAGTACGAGAAAATATTTATGAAACATTATAAGTTCTAGAGCAGGATCATACACATAACAAAAACATTTCAACATAACAGAAGTTGAATACAACTAATTTAAATACTGATTGAAGAGGAAGGTTTTCATTGGATTTGGAGTTGATCTCCTGTAGGCACAGGATGATCAGGAGTCCAGAGGTTGCAGAACGGAGAGCCAGTGTAGGGGTGTAGTGTTTGAGCATCACCAGAAGATAGGGTGGAGGAGCTCCTCTTGTTGCACCATAGGTTTTCGACCAGGAGCGAATTGCTGTAATCCAGACGTGAGATGACAAGTGCCTGGATGATTACCTGGACTGCTTCCTTGGTGAGGTAAGGTTGTGCTTGGCAAATGTTGTAGAGCATGAACCTGCAGGAGCGAGTCACAGCCTTGATGTTTGCAGAGAATCAGAGGGTATCATCGAGGATCACACCAAGGTTCTTTACAATCTGGGATGGCGAAACTGTGCAGTTCTCAACTGTGATGGACATGTCCTAGACCGGACAGGCCTTCCCACGGAAGAAGAGTAGCTCAATCTTGTCAGGGTTGAGCTTGAGGTGGTGTGCTGACATCCACGCAGAGATATCAGCCAGGCATGCAGAGATGCAGGTTTTCACCTGTCAAAAGGGGGAAAGGAGAGAAATAGTTGAGTGTCATCAGCATAGCAGTGATAGGAGAGTCCATGTGAGGTTATGACAGAGCCAAAGGTTTTGGTGTAGAGAGAGAAGAGGGCCTAGAACAGGGCCTTGGGGAACACCAGTGTAGAGTGTCCATGCAACAGACAGAGTCCCTCTCCATGTCACCTGGTAAGACCAGCCTTACGAGTAGGATGCAATCCAAGAGTGTGCAGAGCCAGAAATGCCGAGATCTGAGAGGAGCGTTTAAAGACTCTATTTGTCCACTGTAATTTTTTTAAAGAAACACAACAATATATAAAAGGCTCCATTACCTTGTATCTCACATTATGGCACCGTAGCAGCTGTTTTTGTAAAAACAGGCTAACTGTTATGTCATAACCACACAACTTTCTGTTGCACAATAGAGAAATTACTGTTTAGTCCAGGAGAAGCTCACAGGCAATCAGTGACTAGAGGCATACAGTGAAGAGAGAAGCCCATAGAGAGTCCATGAAAAGCATTGGCTTTCAAAAGCATCTTTTTGACGAATTGGAAATACTTCAGTATGTCGCAAATGAATTCATATGAAGTAAGATTTGGAATTATTCAGATTTCTCTTGGCACAGCTACCAGAAGAAATACAACTTTCAGACAGGTTGCTCACCTCTCATCCATGTCGTCAAAATCATCTTGAGGCTGCGCAGTAAGCTCGGCTACCACCGGAAAAGTGCTTCTAATTAACTTCACTCTGTCAAAGTCAATGGCATCGCTTGGTCTATTTTATATACTGTCTATGATTCTCTCTGCAAGACCTTGTTTGTATGACATGTCTACCGATATTACTCCCCAGCCTGCTTGCTTCTCCAAATCCACTCTACAAACCTTGGCTGTTGGCAGCTGGTCGTTGGGGCTCATCCTCCATGAACAACAGCAGGATTGCAAATGCTTTTCTCAATGTTGAGTGTAATTTTTGATAATTAATCCACAATTCTCACTCATAGTTTTAGGGAAGACATTATAATCAGCTACCAAAGTAGGCTAAATGAAAATGTCGTAGAACATTTTAAATTACCAAAAAAATTATAATCGTACAAAATGTGCTAATGCTTTTTTAATACTTCAAATAGCCTAATGAAAAACAAATGCATATCTTTTCAATCAATCATAACCCTCTTCCAATCTACAGTACTTGTCCAATGCATGCAAATCACACAAAATGCATCAGAACTGCTTCTGCAACGCAAGTGATGCAAGCCAAATGCAGCATTCTATTGAAAATGAATGTATTCCTACCGTACCAAACTGCACTTCCGCTATTAGTCTGACCAGGGCAATAATCGATTTAATGTTTTTCAAAGTCTCTCTGTGTAAATCTTATGTAGAAATTTTTTCTAAACAAATTATCTTATATTCATCATTGAGTATTTTAATCTTATTTTAAGAATGATTTAATTATTATGATAGACTTTTTACCTTGTTTTTGTCTTATTTTAAGAACTCGCTGTAAACCCGAATGCAGAAATGTATTAATTGAATTGAGTTCAGAATACTTGAAATAATTTCAACAGTTATATTAAATTAAACACGTTAAGTGACTCAACAATTTCTTCTTTTTGAGTTTATGAAGCTGAGAAATTTCGATTTACTCTATGTAAAAAAATCATTCAGAGTGAAATTGACCCCCAAAAGAATTCAAGAAACGTCCAATCAAAAAAGGGTATGCATTTCATTTAAATGGTTTTTATTTAAATTTTACTAAAATTAAACAAACAACTCAGTTATTTCAACTGAATTATATCTGTGTAAATCTAGTGTAGACATTTTGTCAAAATTGTTAACAGATGGCAAAACAGTAACTTTTACATTAATGAACTTAAAAATATTGAGGCAATTAGTTGCCTTCATTTTTTTTAGTTCTGAATATTTGTTGGGTTTAAATTTTAGGAAGTCATATTATCTCAGTGCACTGGCAGATTTTTGTTTTTGCACTGCATTGTAAGGTGAGTGGTGGAATTTCTACCTGCAAGCTATGAGACAAAAAAGTGCTATATGTGTTGGATTGGCTGTTGGTGTGGGTAGTCAGGGAGCATGCAGTGTGTGTGCAACCCGGATGTTTGTTGTTTGAGTGCACTTCACAGTGACAAAAAGCAACAGCATCAGATCTGGAGAACCACTTAAGATGTGTTCATGATAATGGAACGTTGTTTGCCAAATGTCACAGTTATATTCTTTAATGAATTGTGTAGAAGAGAGACACAGAAAGTGGTATCGATCCTATAGACGCCAAGGGCACACCCAGAAATATTTAATGTGGGTGGCCAGATGGGGCCAATAAAAATCTTGGGGTGGCACACGTGGCTTTTCGTTTTCGAATGAATTTCAGGAAATAAATTGTGTGATCTGGAGTATTACAGAACGGCCGGTACTCAGGACGGTCGGCGGGCCGGCCCACCACCCGCCACACACGCAGTCATCACCTGTTTTTTTCCCCCACTAATCTGGTTACCGATACCAAAACCAGTAGGCTACTTGGTATCGGGCCCGATACTGGGCATAAGTACTCGTACTTGTACTTGTGAAAAAGGCCCGATACTCCAAGCCGATACTTCCTCCACATTTAAGAGTGTTATGCTGCGCAACGCTTTACATCCCTATGCATATATTTCATATTGATGATAACGACAGTCTACTTCATCATTCAGAGACCATGCTTATAGCTGAAAAGCTGAAAAAATATTTATTGCTATTTAAAAAAGAAAGAAAATCGATTTAATTGTGCCTAAAATGCATAATCATTCCAAAGACCAAGCCACGCGTTTGCTTTTGAGAAAAAATATTTTCCTCAGCAGTTATCCAGTAGAGTTCAAATGGCGAAATACAAAATCGTTTTTCTCATTGCTATTTTCATGTAGCCTAATATTTGTAAAATTATAGGTAAAAAATATTGGAATCCTCAAGGAAATGCGCACATTTAAGTACAGGAACGAACAAAGGATGCAAGTTATTATGCTATTCGGTGCATACTATAACTGTAGCAAATGGCATTAGGGACCGCCCCCGAAGCTCTGAGAGCCACCTTCAGCAAGGAAAGACATCTGTAGTTTGCAAAACTTCTGGGTGAACAAAATAGTGGTATTTCTGAGTTCTGACATACTAATGTTGAGAAATATAACTTAAAGGAAATGTGATGTAGTCTATTTAATTTTGTTCAATAGATTACAGTGATAGTATACAGCTATAGCTAATTGTGTAGGCTACCGATTATAATAAAACAATCAAATACCTTAACAGAATAATATATGATTAGGTAAGTATCCCTGTTTTGGATAAAGTCACTTCAAACAGACATTCTCATCTTACACAAAACGTCTGCAATGCTTAGGGCAAATTCTAAAACAAACGGCTATTGCGTTCGCATTTACAAACATGTTTCTCTCACTTTTAGCTAATTAGGGAAGGAGACTTAAACCATTGACATCTGTAATAAATATTAGCCTACACATTGACCTGCAATGTGTACGATGTTCTTCTGGATATGTAGGAATATTTACTTTTCAATATTTGAATTGGCTGATCAACATCTAAGAAATAGCAGATTTTTGCTTTATAATTGTGAGATTTGGCATAGTTCTTAAAAGTACTTGTATCGGTACTCGTATCGGCAAGTACCCAAAATGAAATACTCTTTACTTGTACTCGTTTTTGTAATGGTTGTAATGTAGATGTGGTATTATTATTTGTGCAGTAAGATTAATTACTGCATAATTTAATTAAGATTTTTAAGTAATACATTTATTTTAAGACAGAATATATAATCTATTCCTTGCTATCTTGGAATAAAACCAGTTTTTTTCAGGTTGATCTTAGACCAAGAGCAGAGAAAGATACCCACTCCAGCTAAACTTTTAATTACTTTAGGCGCCCCAAGTCAAACAGCGACAACCTAGAGGTTTTTTTTCATACCACCCTCAGAAGAAGACAATACCTGACAGTACAGAGAGTGTTTAAACACAAAGATGGCACAGACAGAAAATGGGTTACATACTGAAGAGAACCATACCATGTATTGTGCAGTATGTTTAGCATTTGCCAAACCAACTGAAACCAGTCCCTTCATAAGTCGAATGCAGGACTGGAACCATATCAGTC